>OZ020523.1:8931957-8997382 GCA_963971425.1 Bryoerythrophyllum caledonicum
GCAAGCAAGGTGAGGCGAGGCGCAGAGAAGCGCAAGCGCCTGAAGGTTGTGGATATGGCTACGCTCTATTCTTCCATTTCTCACACCTCCCAAAATATTCTCCTTCTTTCTCCAAACCCTAGCCGCCCACAACCTCTCTCTCTCACACCTCCCCTCCATTCCTCTCCCTCACAACTCTTCTCTCCTCACCCTCCGCCCTCACAAGCCTCTCGCTCCTCCAAACCCTCTCTCACACACTCACAGCCTCCCTCACAACTACTGCCAGGGGTGTGCGCTCGCACACCCCTCGTAGGACTCCCCAAAGTTGCAATGGGTTGATATCCTCCAATGATATCCTTATTTCCAAAACCCTACTACCAAACCCTAATTGACACCCTAAAATGATACCTCGGTTGAAAACCGGGTATTGGTACCTTTGAACTCATACCCTGGTGGTGATACCCTCGCTATTGATACCCACAGTACCTTGGTCCATAAATGATGTTGAGAATATCTCAACCAAAATCATTAAAAATGCTTGTTTTAGTGCATTTAGCAAGGAAGACAAAATAAAGTTTTTTTTTGTAGTTTTAACCGTAGGATCTCGATCCTTACTTATTTAGTAATATACTTGTCAAATTTCATAAAATTTTACCGCACGGATTGAAAGATTATAATGTTTGAAGTATAGAAAAGGCTCATTTTCTTCCCTGCGTTTACTGGATCAGCAGACTTTGACTTCAATTCGTGTCCAATTTTTGCACTATAAAAGGTCTCAATTAATTACCATAATGTTAAGCATGATGTTAGTTTGCTATATACCAATTTTGAGAGGTAGACAAGGGGTGTAGCATATTCAAAATAATTGTGCAGTGAGTGGAGGTTCAAAAATTCTCAATTTGCGTTATATTTTTTTGTGAACTTGATATTGTTTGAAATGAGAATCCAAATGGTCAATAAGAAGGTTTACATCACATAATGCCGTAGGAAAAATCAAAAGTTAATCATACAAAGATCTCAAAGTTTTTTGAGGATAGGTAGAAGTGTTTTTGGTACCTTGGCCGAAAATGTGTGACAATGTGTGAAAATAATTGACTTGGATGAATATGCTATTTCATCAAAGAACTAACAACATGCTTAACACGATGGTATTGGATTTAGGTCTCGCTCTCAGAGGTCCGCGCCCGCGGACCCCTCCCATAGCCCTCAAAAGAATCCATGAAGTTCCCAAGATTGAGTACTCAGTTCCCTTCGGTTCCCTCTCAATATCATTTGTTAGGAACTCACTTCACCATTCACTCTATATATTCTGAATTCATTATTGATGTGGATCATCTACACAAATCTCCATCAATCACAGACATGTCATATTCTTTTTTGTGTTTGTTTTTCAAGCATGCCAAGTGTGTGCCAGTTAAGGTTTGCATGTAAATTTCCAATTAGTGTAGAAACTCAAACTACTCTCATCCACACTACATTCAGAGAACGGTGTAGCAAATGTATGTTTCCTTATATGAATGGATTTTTAGTATGTAAGTAATTTGAGGTCTATGAATTGTATTGAACAAGAAGACTATAATGATTGCTTGTCCAAGATGTTTGAAAGCACAATAAATATGGCTAAATGGGCCAATACTTTTTTTAAATAGAAAATATAATAACTATTAAATATTTGGAGGGAAATTCAAACATGACTTAGCATCTACAAGGTGCAAAACCTTTTATTCTTCACATGGTGATTTTTTATAGAATAGTAAGGTATATTATAGACAATTCCAATAAAACTTAGATAGATTAATTGCATACAAGAATTTTCAAAAGGATGACTAAAATCTTGCCTAATTTTTCATTGTTTTGTGCAAAACCCGCCAATTTTAGTTGCCACTAGGTGCACTTGGCCAAGTGCATAATTGCTTAATTGCGTGTTTAAAACCTCTACATCAGCAACAGCTCAGGACCAAATGAATCCACTCTATGTAAAACTTGTTCAAACGCACCTCGGAAATACACCCCATCCAAGTCAGGATTACTTAACTTCACAACAATTTTCACTTCAAAACATGTGATGTAAGTAGAAGTGCTTAACTTCACAACAATTTTCACTTCAAACCATGTGATGTAAGTACAAGTGCCAAATGCTTGAATGTGCGAACCTGGAAATTCAAATATTACCCTTTTCCGTTAAAGTGAGACATAAACTCTCATTGAGCTCTGCAACAAACTTCGGCCACCTTCTATGACAACTTTTTGCACTACGGTCCATGATTTTCTAATTTTAATTTCAAAAGGATCATGTTAGGCACGTGTGCACCAAATTTTAGAAGTAGAAGAAGGGTAGAAGATGTCCTTAAAAATCTTGCAATTATGTGCTGAGAATCTATAATATATTTCAAGTTTTGCATATATCATATCCTTCTCATACTTTTGAAATTCAAAAATCCCTACATAAGATGCTAAGATTTCCATTTCCTCACCAATAGGATTTTTTAAAAATTTTGAATGGACAACAAATCAAATTTCTATAGAATTTAGAGTTAATAATGCTACACTATTTATTATATGTCACACCAAATTGATGCACTATTTGTATATGTTACCTGGAAAAAATTGTAACTTTTAAACCGTAAGTCTGATTTCTGATTTGTAACTTTTAAACCGTAAGTCTGATTTCTATAAAAGTTATGTCTATGGGAAGCTAATGAGAAGTTGTCCATCCAATAAAAAATCTCAAATAATCAATGCATAAATTTGAGAAGGTGGTCCACTACACAAACTCAAAATGTCCCATGGGGGGACTTTTGGCCTTTAGGCTTTAACTTTCCCAATTTCAACAACTTCACCTGTAGGCATTTGTGAAGTGGATTTAATTATTTATTTTGGACATTTTCCATTGTGAATTAACCCTTTACTCCCCAAGGAAGTTTCTGAAAAAAGATTTCTACTCATTTTTTATTTGAACAAGATTTGATGGAAATACAATGCCTAATCTTAATATCTAACCTTACAATATTGAACTTAACCCATGACTTGACTTTGGGGAAGTTTTGCACAACATCCAACAGTTGATGGAATAGATTATAATAGTGTTTTAAGTTATTGTATATTGGTAGTGAAAACTGTGTCATTTGGAGGGTGTACCATCAATACATTCTTGCAAGATTTTTTTTACTTTGAAATAGAGTGGTTCACATGTGCACTAGGTTAATAGCTTTGCATCGACATATCATATGTGAAGAAAATATTAATACACAATTATTGGTGATTTTTTGCTTGATTGTATACAAAATTGTTCCAACCTTATACGAATCAAAACGGAAGTTTCTTGTGTGAGGAGAGAGATCGACAATCACAAAACAATGAAGAATGTGTAAAAGACAAAATTCAATCAAAATTTAAGACCAAAATCAATGTGCCTGTGTGTGAAATACAACATAGTATGTGGCATGGTATTCAATTGATTTTAGCGTATTTGGTATATTTTGTGTTGTATTCCTAGCCTTTCCAAGAGTTCTGTAAATCCAAATCATGATCTAATTGTTGGAGAGTGTTCATGTATTGAGTGCACAAATCTGAACCTCGTATCTCGAAGCCCAAGTCCTCACAGGTTTCATGCAAATTGAGTTTTAGCGCCTCCGGCGTCCAATTTGAGGCTTCATGGGCGCTAAAGGGTTAACTATGTACAAAAGTGACCCGCAAGTAGAGTATCTCACCGGAGAATGTTGTAAACGATACGGTCCTCACTCCTTACCCTTGCCTTCATCCAACTGGCCCCATTGGCTGCATCATTGTGATCCTTGAGGAAACGAATTCCCCATCAATGTCCAATTCATGATCGTACTGTAATGAAACGCTCAAGGGCAATTAAGAGATTGCAACACAATTTATGTCTCCTGCACCACGGCAGACGGGCCACCTACATTCTATAAATGGTTGATAAAAAATTACACCAAAGGACGTCACGCTCGGATGGATACATGATGGAACATTCACACATGAACGAATATAAGATTTGTTGACCACATCCACTTTCATCTACGTTATCTATCAAAGATTTCACAAAAGGCTCGTTTCTATGCAAAATTAGGTAGTAGTTGTTGACCAAGTCTCGGGTTGGCCTGCATGCACTCAAACTTATTTGATTCTCTTGTGGAATGGCTTGCATCCTACCACTGAGTTATTTTCCCTTCTTTCATGCCACTTTAGGGCTTTCCCTTTTGAGAACGATTCATGCTTGGATAGCTTGCACACAACCTAACGGATCATGGCTAACCTACCACAAAAATAATGGCCTTCAAAAGTCGAGCTGATAGTTTCGGGCGAAGCGAAAAAGTTGGCCATGATTCCAACACACAAGCTGACTGTGGGTCACTTTGGCCCACCCTTTTGTCACAAACACTCACGTGAATTTGACACATGTCCCAAAATTAACTTCTGAAGGTTCGGTCACGTTCCTATGGTGTCAATTTATGACACTTCTCTTTGAAAATTTTACTGTACATGGGCGTTACTATAATCTTTGAAGGACACAATTTTTTCCTACTGAAAAAGTTATAGGGTTTGAATTTCAAATGGGGAGAGCAGGCACGTCGAGCAACTCCAAAAACTTATGCTAGGACACTTTACTGAATGTGGGATTAAATACTAGGAAACAATATTATTTCATTTCATATTGTTGGAAAAAATATTGTTTGTGGTGGAAAGTAGCATTTTAACCTAAGTCAAACATTTTCACATATTGTCACGCAATGTCAAGCAAGGTGCAAAAAAAGCTTACTCTTTCCTAATAGACAAAGATAGTAAATAGTAATAATATTTATTTATAACCATATATTAACTTATAGATCTTTATATTTTTACTCTTTATTTTCTCCACAATAATATGTGGTGTAAGACCTTCTTCCTGACCATTTATATCATCATCATTGTAAACCATATTAAGTTCACCAAAAAATAAGCAAATTGACAGTTTTTTGAACCTCCACTTCTTGCATGATTGGTTTGAATATGCTACACCCCTTCTCTACCTCTAAAAATTGGTGTACAAGGAACTGATATCATGCTTAGCCTCCAAATTACTTTGACAATTTCACACCAAAAACACTTCAAAACTGTTCGCTTTAGTGCAATGAGTAAGGAAGAAAAAAAAACTTCTATTTTTAATTTTAACTAGCAATTGGCGCTTGCTTTGCAACGCATCAGTCCAACCATTTTAATGTAGTTTTTATATTCCAAACTATTAAAAAAAAGGTAACATGATTCACTGCACGGTTGACTGCGCAATTAATTGCATGGTTGATTGTAGCGTTTCTATAGTTCACTGAACGGTTCACTGCGTGGTTGATCGTTGTGTGGTTCACTGCGCAGATTATGATTTTAGTAGTATAATTGTAGGATCTCAATAAAGACTTATTGAGTAACATACTCACAGTATTTCATAAAGTTTGACCACACGGATTGAAAGATTATAGTGTTTGAAGTAAGTCTACCCTCGAAAGGGGGAAGTAGTTCCATACTACTAACCCATGCCCGGTGGGCATGGACTTAGTGGTGGAATGAATGGACACTTTATTCACGCCGGCCTCCTTCGGGGACCGGCATTCTTCTTTTTGTGTTTGAAGTAAAGAGGAGGAAGTCGTTCCGCACTACTAATCCATGTCCGGTGGACATGAACCTAGTAGTGGGATGAACAGACACTCTATCCACGGCGGCCCCCGTCAGGACCGGAGTTCTTCTTCTTCTTCTTCTTTTGAAGTAAAGAAGAGGGTTCATTTTCTTCCTTGCGGTTAGTACAACAACAAACTTCGACTACACTTGGTGTCCGATTTTTGCACTACACAAGGTCTAAATTCACTACCATCATGTCAAGCATGATATTAGTTCCTTGTACACCAAATTTTAGAGGTAATGAAGGAGTGTAGCATATTCAAAAAAATTGTGCAAGGAGTGGAGGTTCAGAAATCAGAAGGTTTATACCACATAATGCCGTGGGGAAGATATAAATTCAAAAATATGAAGACATCTAAGTTTTATGTGGAAAGGAAGAAGATTTTTTGGTACGTTGCACGACAATATGTGAAAATGTTTGACTTGGATTTATATGCTATTTTCCACTAAAGACAAGAGATTTTTGACATCATGACAGGAAATAGTATTATTTCTAGTGATAGAAATCTCACATTCAATAGAGTGTCCAAGTAAAAGTTTTTGGAGTTGCACAATGTGCCTATTCTCCCAATATGAACTTCAAAACCCTATAACTTTTTCATTAAATGCCGGATGTAGGAAAAATTTGGACCCACACAAAGCTCTTCAAAATGTCCATCTATAGTGAAAATTTCAAAAAATATTATCATGTATTGACACAGTAGGAACCTGCCCCAACCTTCAAAAGTCCCCCAAGGGGACTCTTGGTAATTTAGGGGTTAAGATGATCGTAATGAATTTAGACCTTGTGTGGTGCAAGTTTTTTAAACCAAGTGAAGTCAAAGTCTACTGATCCACTCAATGCAGGGAAGACAAAAAATTGTTTTCTCTACTTCAAACACTATAATATTTTAATCCATCTGGTCAAAGGTAATAATATCTTAGCAACATGTTATCTCTTAAGTCTTAATCAAGATCCTAGAGATAAAACTAGAACTAAAAGTTTTAGTTTTCTTCTTCACTTACTACACTCGAATCAATAGTTTTGAAGTGTTTCTGGTGTTAACTTGTCAAGGATTTTTAAGGATTAACCTACAACCAACCGGTTAACCATTATGCATACTTGGAAGGAATGCATATTTATTTTCAGTAATAATACTCAGTTTTATAATTTCAGCTTAGGTGATTTCACACATCTCCAATATAATGTGAATTTCGTTACAAATTTTCAAAGCGGGCTGCCATGTTTGGCTGGTATCGGCCACGAAGTACCCTGCACAAGTGCCAAGCAGAAGTAGCGTCCAATCGCCAACCTTAGGTTGGAGTTGAATGGGCAATAACGGGATGGAGATGGGCTAGACATGGGCTAGACATGGGACTACTTTATGGTAGTCCGTAATGAGATATGCTTGGATTTAGGTCTTAAGATTTTTTTGTAAATACTGTGAATTTTGACATCTTTTTCATTCATAAACGACTGCAATAAGTTTTAGAGGAAGATACACATGGGCTTCATTGAGAGTCGTGATTTTACACAAGTGCGAAAGAAAGTGGCCCAATTTGCTATTCGCACCCATGAAGTGGTTGGGTTTGAATTGATAACGGTCCCCAAGTAGAACATTCCCTCCTTTCCACCTCCTTTGCAAGAAGTACTTCCAGTACATTATATAGAAAAGCATATCATGGAGCAAGATTTGTACTCACATTTTCCAATGCAATGGTTAAATTCAAAAAACAGTTGAAAAGGAAGACCACTATTTGACCAGAATCAATGACACACATTCCCTCCTTTTCACTGCTGCTAACTTTTCAGCTCCTTGTAGAACAAACATGCACAGTTTACTTGCATTTTGTTTATCAAGCTTGAAGATAGAATAAAATAACATTTGAAGAAAATGAACGTAAATTTTATGGTTTGAAAGAAGTCAAGCTTGGTAGGGGTTTAACTTTGGTTGAATGCCGTGTAAGAACTACCCCAATCACTGCATATAGTGTGGACCAAACTATTTCAAAATACCTACGCTCAAATTGCAGTGGTCCACCTCAATTCTCAATCCACATGAAATTATGTTCCTCACAAAATAGTGTGGGATGTTTTAAATTTGTTGGCACAAAATTAATGTGGATTATGGAGAGGTGGCGGCGAGCAGCGGTGAGGTGGTGACGAGCAGTGGTGAGGTGGCGGCAAGCAATGAGGAGTTGAAGATATTTGGTACACTAAAGTTGGTATTTTGTGTTATGTATAATAAATGACTTGTAAATGCTATAAGTTTTTACTCTTGATGAATATTTGTACCACCTATGTGTACAATGATTCTTCTATCTGAATAGTATGAATAATTATGCTCTTAGTAAAAATATTCATCAAGAGTAAAAACTTATAGCATTTACAAGTGATATACTTACAAGCCTTATGTTTAATGGGGGAGGGTCACTCTTCATAAGTAATTACAAGCGGCAATTGGTCCAGTCCTACATAGAGAATGGAAATGGAAATCTTTGCATCTATTGTACGGATTTTAAAAATTTTAAAATATGAGAAGGATATGATACATGCAAAACTTGAAGTGTATTGTTAATTCTCAGCACAAAGTTGCATTGCAGGATTTTTAAGAACCTTTTAACCCTCTTCTACTTCTAAAATTTGGTGGACATGTGCCCAACATGATCCTTTTAAAGTCAAAATTAGAAAATCAAAGTTTGTAGTGCAAAAATTTGCCATAGAAGGTGGTCAAAGTTTGTTGAAGGTGTTTAATATGACCTTAAGAAGAGTTTGTGTCTCACTTCAAAGGGTAATATCTTTCAATCCGTGCAGTCAAATTGAACAAAACTTTAACCACATAGACTTGCACAATCCTAGCACAAGATCCTACAATTTGATGTGTAAAAATTGTGTTTATTTGCATTTTGTGTTGAATGCGTTGAAACTGGCAGTTTTCAGTGAGTTTAGCTGCTAAAATATTGCGGGCCTTTCGGGGTTAAAACATGTTGAGTACTTTCCAATGGTGAGTGTTGAGAGGGCATGCTAAAATATTTATGGATCAAATTATTCCCTTGTCAATCTATACTCATACAATGCTTTTTGTTTGGTTTACAATTAACTTTGGTTTATATTAAGGATTGGAATTCCTAATTTGTATGAGTTTGTTAAAAAAAATTGTCCATATTTGGCAAGTATCCGTCAAAGTTATTGTGCATAAAGGCCTTCCAATTTCTCACACACCCAAATCACCTCCAATGAAGCCCTTGTTACGCTTTTATATAAAAGATTACCATCAAGGTAGTTCCATGTTACCCTTCCCTTCCCACGCCTCAAAAACATGCCAAACAAGTCTACATCCATTCACATCTCAATCATAGCTACCGTACGAAGTGGTCACTGTTTGACACTACCTCTCAAACTAATTATTTTTCCAGATCTCATCCCAGTGATAAAGATAGAATGGGCATCACCTAGACATTACACAGACATCACCTAGACAAATCTCTAGAATTTTCCCAAAAAATTGGACATTCACCATTCTAAATGAGTTACTATACCCAAAGGTCGGATTGTGCCAAATAATATGCATGTCCAAAAATAGACGCTTGGCAAAGATCTAAATAGAATATTCTTCAAAATCCATTTTTTCACTGTATTAAAAAATTGATGTTTTTAGAAAAATAATTTCCAAATTTTTTGGCAGCTATTTTAAAAAGCCAAATCCGACCCTAGGGTACAGTATGTACAAAAGTGACCACCACATTCTATATTTAAATATCAACATTCCATCCACTTTAATAAAAAAAAAATTGGTATTTTCCTTAACCTCGTCATCCAAAGCTCCTCTAATTTGTCTCTCTAAACCCTTGGTGCAAAAAGTGGAAAAAAAAACCCAACAACTTCACTTGTAAAAGACTCCCCGGAGGCATGGGAACAAAGGGCATAAGGTAAGCCCCCCATAACCAACAAAAATCCATAGCCAACGCCTATGAAATTGGGGTATATCCAACCCATTACCACCAACTTGGAGGTTTGCTATTAGTCAAGACCCTTACTTTTGGTCGTTGGTAATGGGGGGTACCTACTGCCGGCCACCCACTAAACATGGCTGCACAGTTTGAAAATTCACAACTAATTCAGTTTTCATCGAAAAAATATGAAATCACTTGGGTTGAAATTGTGATTTTATCGACTATCACTTAAAAATAATATTATAATTATCTCCTCTCTCCATATATGTACATTCCTTAACTTGTCGGTTTTAGGGGGGTTTTTATGAGAACAATAAAAGCCTGGAGTATTACCTCGGGGTAGATTTTTCACCCTACCGAGGGGTTTTTTTTACCAGAGAGGAGGGTCCCCCCGCTGGTTTTTACTGTGGACACTTCGTCTTCCCCACAGGAACGAAGCAAAGAGTAAGACAGAGCTCGAGGCTTTGTGGAGCAGGAAGCTCGCTGCCGCTGCTGCTGCAGCTCCGTCCCTCCGGATCCGACCACCGGCCAATGCCTCGCCGCCAGATCCGACCAGCGCCGACCTCGCTCGCCGCGGCCGCGTCGATTCCTGCGCACAAAAAACCATCGAAAACAGACCAGGATAGAGGTAGAACCAGGGACTGACTTGATCAAGTCGCCATGGCGCGCGACAGGATCACAGGAGGACGAGGGAGGAGGAAGAGGGAGGAGGAGTAGTAGCAGCAGCTTCCTGTATGTCGATTGCTCGCCTCGTCCATGTGGGAGTGAGCAGCGCTCCTTAGATGCGGTCGTCAGTGGCTGTGGAGTTTCGTGGAGTGGCGGAGGTTTTTGCGCCGCGGGAGGAGAGGTGTAGATCTTAGAGACGAGCGCCCCGTGGATGTTTTTGTTGCGTTCGGGATATGGCGGTGCGTGCAATCTGGAGAGTTGCTTAGGTGTGTGGACTGGTGGTTGTTTTCCGAGTGGGTATGGTGTTTTTTTGGTTGCGCAATTAGGTTACAGGGAGGCGTGTTGTGTTAGGGTTTCGTGTTTCGTGTCTAGTGTGTGTGCTGCAGCTGCTCATTGGCGATGGCGTCTGTGGAATTGATTTAATTGCGGGAGTGAATTTTGGACTTGATCTGCGGGGGGGAGATTATTGGACACGGTTAAGGTGGAGGTCAGAGGCGCAAGAGCGCTAAGTTTTATGCGAGTTTGGAGCAGTGGTTTTCAGTTTTCAGTGGAAATGGCCTGTTCGAGTTGCGGGACGAGAGAGATTTGAAGTCCTAGTGATGCACGAATTGTTAGATCGGAGGGGATTGGAGGCGATTAACGTGTGCATTGTGCTGTGTTTTCAGCAACTTAGGGGAGAGTGAGGCTTGGAACGGCGGGGAGCAGCAGCAGCAGTCCGAGAGGAGGCATATGTTCGATGTAACACAGGAAAAGACGTGCACGGCGACGATCACGCATTGGCAACATGAAGCGAGCTTACAAATTACGTATCCTGGTTGTCTCTAAGGTGTCATGTTTTCTCGTTCTTATTTGTGGCCAATGGAGACGCCAAAGCCTTACCAGTGAGAGGTCTCTGTTTCTCAGTGAGAGGTTTTAGACTAGTTCCATATTGCATCAGGCTATATTCCTTGACTAGTGCACCTGCAGAGGAGTTCGTTGCTCACGCATCCAATGTCAACTGCCTCAAGATTGGGAAGAAGTCCTCCCGGGTCCTGGTCACGGGCGGGGAGGATCACAAAGTGAATATGTGGGCTATTGGCAAGCCGAATGCTATTCTGGTGTGTGGGCCTTCGCCTATTCAAGTTAAAGGACAGAACTAGGAGATCATTTGATAACGCAGATCTAGTTGCAGTGGTCAACTAAGCTGTTTCTGGATGTGTTTGCAGAGTTTGGCAGGTCATACCAGTGCCGTGGAGTCAGTCACCTTTGATGCCGCTGAAGTGGTAGTTGTTGCCGGAGCTGCAAGTGGCACTATCAAACTTTGGGACCTTGAAGAAGCTAAAAGTAAGCTTCTGGATGGCAGTAACATTGTTTGAGTTTGTACCTATTCTGCTCTCGTTTATTATTCTCCGGCACTGACCTAATCTAGAGCTTACTGACGTGGTGAATTATGCGTGCAGTTGTACGCACTCTTACAGGTCATCGATCGAACTGTATTTCTGTAGATTTTCATCCCTTTGGAGAGTTTTTTGCATCGGGATCCCTTGATACAAATCTCAAAATATGGGACATTCGTCGGAAAGGATGCATTCATACTTACAAAGGACATACCCGTGGCATCAATTCCATCAAATTTAGTCCAGATGGACGTTGGGTGGTTTCCGGGGGTGAAGACAATGTTGTGAAAGTACGCTCCTTTTAAGGCAACACCTCTTCTTTGTCACGTTTGCAGAGTATGTGGGGGCTGAAGACGTGATTAACGTTCCACTCAATCCTAGTTCATTAGTCGGTTAGTTGTAAACAAGGAGGATTTCAAGGACAACATTAGATGTGCATGGACGTAGTCTTTAATCTGACTTGGCTCTTTGAGTTATTGTGTTTATTCGTCTATCATTTGTGCATGGAGATTTGAGTTCCAGAAAGTATTGTTACTGATGACATTGCTTTATATGTCAGCTCTGGGATTTGACTGCTGGCAAACTTATGCACGACTTCAAATACCATGAAGGTCAAGTTCAATGTCTGGAATTCCATCCTCATGAATTTCTTCTAGCTACAGGTATTTCTCTCTTGCTGCTTACTCGAGTATTTGCTGTACAGTATCCAATTTTTTTTGTGATATCTTTGCTGCGATGCAGATGCTACTGGATTTCATTCCTTGGCCTTTTCTTTGCATAATGTATGCCGGATCTTGTGGCATCTCACTTTTTTTGAATTGTGATTATAGTAAGATGGTGATACATTTGTGTTTCATAGGATCCATTGTTTTCAATATTGTAAAATCAAAGTACATAAGTAGTAATTTTAAGTGATTGTAAACTAGTCTTATCGAAAAATAAAGCAGCTAGATGAGAGTAACTCGGGAAATTATTAGCAAATGCCTGGGTTGTGCAGAATGCTTTCAATGTGGAAATGAAACTCTTGCTATGGCTGGGCCTTTTTTCAAAATTTCGACAATTTCTTAGTTCATCTGCTTGTCTTCTGGTTCCATGAAACAGGTTCTGCAGATCGGACAGTCAAATTTTTCGACCTTGAAACATTTGAGCTTATTGGATCTGCTGGGCCTGAAGTGCGCTCTTACTGCTCATGAATTGAAAACATGTGTTTTATGGTCGTTTTATTTCTTTACTAGGGTCTGCTCTATCGCTTCAGTCGTGGTCGGCAATTATAGATTTGTTATTTGGAATGTGCGGGTGCTGAATACTACTATGGCCCTCTTGCGCATGCTAGTAGCTGGCATTTTACAGACGTTCTGAATCAGATCATGTAATTTTAAGCATATGCAATCCATCTCTGCATCATACTTTATCATGACATGTCGTTTATTCACTTCATTTTAGTTGGAAGTAATATTGTGTTCTTGTACAGTCTGCAGGTGTGAGATCTATGGTTTTTCATCCAGATGGACGAACCGTAATGTGTGCTATGCAGGACATTTTAAAGGTGATTTGGGTTTTCCCTTACTGCATGCCTTCCCAGAACGAGCTTAATCTTGGAGGAACTGTTTTTCTTGTACAGAATAGTTCAGTTTTAAAAGATCCTGTTTTATTACCGATGGAAGCCCAATTATTTTAATGGTTTAGGTATGGGGCTATGATGAAATGCACACTTAATGCTGGTTCTTTATGAAACTTAAAATTTGGATAGAGTGCTTGTTTTCTGTGACGTTGGTTACTTTGAAACTCCACTAATCACAATGTGGTGATACTTGTTGCAGGTTTACTCATGGGAACCTCTCAGATGCCACGACATGGTTGACGTTGGTTGGCACAAGCTTGCTGATCTTTGTATTCACGAAGGAAAGTTGCTTGGCTGTTCCTTCAATCAGAGTTGTGTTGGCGTATGGGTCGTTGATCTTCAGGTATGCCTTTTCCTTCTTGATACTTCTGCAATTGTTCTGTCAGGAATTTGAAGAAGAATCGTTGACAAGCCGTTCTGGGGTCCTTTTTCTTGTGTCAATGGTAAGGAGCTGCAGTCCATACTGACGTTTGCTTAACTCACTCAGCGATGCCTTGCAAAACAGTCACAGTAACTTTTCACTCGCGGGGAGAGTAAAGATTACCTGCCTATGTGAGTAGAAGTCTAATGCTGCATTTCTACACAATTATTTGAAGCTTGGGCATTCAAGGTTTGGTGAATTGTCTTGGCTATTATGTGCAGCGTGTGGCTCCATACATGACTGGAAATCCAGGCTGGAAGGATGGCCCAACTGTTGAAAACAAGATTGGGAATAATGGTAATCAAGTTTCACAAGAAGTGGCTCCAACTTCACTTACGAAGGCAGAAAGCAATACTAGTCCTCACACAGTGGAAGTAGCCATGAAGAATGTGAAGATAACCCCTCCTAAAGGTGCGCTATTACATGAGATATCTATTCGGAGTTGGTGACTTTGATGTCCATTTCTGTACTTATTACACTACTGATGGTTGCATCATCTTATCTATTTGTCATTTTATTGCAATTTAGATGCCAGGAAATGCAAAGGGGGAGTTAAGAGGGTGAAACGTGAGTCCGTTTGTTCGCCTCGTCCTTCTTTAGTCATTCACTCGATTTCTTTGATGCCCTCATAACATGGATGATACTTCTTTGTACAGCTGCAGAAAGCAGCAACTCCCAACCCTCTCAAAGTACACCAAATACTGCCAGAAAACCTGCTAATGTTCTTTCCACGGCTCCTTCGATACCCACACCTACCGGGGCATCTCGGAGAAGCAGTCATGTGACACCAAAGGTGCCCCCATCCAGTGGCAACTCATTTAGAATTTCTAATCGTTCTGATGCCCATGGAGGGGGTAGTCCGAGACCTTCAACAGCTCCTGAAAGCGACCATGGATTGGATGACAGGAGACCGACTTCAAGCGCAGGAGGAGTCTCAATGTCAGCATCTAAGTTCAATGATCGAGAGTCATTGAAAACTCTTGATCGGGATTCATCGAAGTCTCACGATCGTGACTCACCTAAGAATTACGAGCGTGAATCATCAAAGTCTTACGAGCGTGAATCATCAAAGTCTTACGATCGTGATTCTGCTAGGGATTGTGGTGACGGTGATGGTGGTAGTGATACTTTAAGGACAGAGCCTGTTCCTCACATGAGCAGGTCAAGATCAGCCCGTACTTCTGAGAGTACTGGTCATGGCTTGCCATCTGAGTATGCCAGGAGGCAAGCACACTCGATCTCTCACTTGGGTCCCAAAGAAGATGATGCAACTCTCAACTGGAATGGATCCAGAAGCCACAGCTCCAGAAAGAGTGCATCTTTTGACGTGCCTTTGGATAATAATCTGGGGCGTTCTCATTCTTTTTCAGGTTTGCATCTCAGACGAAGCACTGTTTTAATCTCATTGAATGGGGGCTTTTGTTTGGCACGAACCTTGACCTGATGCTTTCTTTACTTGCAGATGAATCATCTCGTGCCCAGGGTACTAGGAATGCACCAGGGACCGAGGCATCCACGACAGGTAGAGTTGCGACGGTCCTTTTACTGTGATATTATTGTGACTCATTTTTAATATTGCCCAGTGTGGGTGGATTCGGTGATGTCAGATTAAATGATCAGCATCTCACTGTTTTCTACTGCAAACGTTATTTACCTCAATAATTTGTTATGACAGGACGTGCTGAGGCTGGGTCAACGAAGGCACTTCTTGCCCAATGGGAGAGGAAGGAGAAGTCGAGACTACAAGAAAAACCAACTATTGTAGAAAAACCGGTTGTTCTGGAGAAAACATTGTCTCAACCGAGGAATTATGTTGTGGAGAAACCAGGTTTTCATGAAGCGCCAAGCAGTGGTGGAGTTAAAACACTCGGACTGGATATCAATTCATTTGTACCAGTATGCTTCTTAGTGCCCTTCTGCTTGACTGATTTCTTTCAGTGGAATTTTTCATTTTAACAGGACAGTCATATTCATCGTCAGTTTTTTCATAACTCTGTTGTCAACAGACGGCTGACCTCATGTTGCTGAATTACTTTCTTAACATAATCTCCATTGTCTGTGTTGGAAGTGCAGAAAGGTAGTAACATTCAATCAGAGAGAAGAATCTCTGCGGCAAAGCATGATACGGAAGTCATTGAGGACTTGCTTCTTCAGCATCACACAATGGCCAGCATTATGCAATCGCGTCTTACAAATATGCAGGTTCGTGTATTTTGTAACGCGACCACTATTTAAAAACCACACTTGTATAAAAAAATTGCATTCAGAGCCTGGTTGTTTTTCTACACCTATATTTTGTGACAGTCTTTGTGATTTGCCCTCGGCATCTCTTACTCATATGTGTAGGTTGTGAGGCGGTTTTGGAATAAAAATGACATGAAAGGTGCCATTGAAGCAATGAAGAAAATGGCCGACCAATCTGTAAGTGTCTGAACCCTTTCTCCCGAATTAGATTCCTCTGTTTTTGTCTCGCAACCGAGCATGTGCAAGAGATGGAAAATAAACCCAGCTGAACAGGGAGTGTTTTCCCTGTTGCAGGTACTAGTAGAGGTCTTCTCCGCGTTCATGGAAAAGTCGGATCTCTTGACGTTGGAGATGTGCTATCTGCTGATTCCTCTGCTAAATGGACTTCTCAGCACCGATAATGACAGGTGATCTAGCATTCGCTTATCTATCTTCGAATAACCAATCTTCACTCACCTCCTAAAGCTTCTCTCTGAATGCAGATTCCTAATGACCGCGCTTCAGCTTTTGGGAGAGCTTGTGGCCACTTTTGGTCCTATCATACACGCTACACGAACTTCTTCCCCATCCATAGGGGTCGATCTACAAGCAGAGCAGCGGTGTGTACCTCTTCATCCTCTTACTTTCTACTTTCTTGCTCTCAGTACAAATCTCTGACGCCGGATCTCTTCGATCGTGATTACAGACTGGAGCGATGCAACATGTGTTATCACGAGCTGCAAGCTGTGAGTCATAGCTTGCTGCCTCTGATGAGGTAACGTCTCTTGCTGTACAGAATCATTTCAAATGTAGCCCTCACCATGCATTTTGATCGCAGCGTTTCGTTCTAGAGGAATGTCTGATCTCGAGGGTTCTTTTGAATTTGCAGGAAAGGAGGAGATTTGACAAACGCAGCGAGGAAATTACAAGAGGCCTTGGAACGAGTTTGATTCGAAGAATCAGGGAGTTTAGCCCTGGTTTTTTTTAGTTTTTTCCGGGGGTGGTAATTGTCTACGGAAAGGTTTAGAGATAGGAGAAGCGAAGCAGTTTATTCTACGGGGTGTAGGTAACGAGTTTTGTATTTTGCAGTTCCCAGGCACGTGGTGCAGCGTTCAGTGTTGTTGGAGTAGATGAGATCTTCGCTTTTAGTTCTGGCTCCTATTTTCACCAGCATGAGGTCCGAGTTCATACCCCCTCTTTCCCCATAAATTCTTTGCCTGGGAAGGTGTACTAGAATCTAATGGAACCTTCACGACCTTTGTTTTGGGATCATTCACCAAGGAAAGAGTGTTTTGTGTACTCGTTGTTTGGGAAGTGAGAGTTGTTTGTCTCACATGATGTATTTTGGGGGACTCGTCAAGTGGGCCATGTGTTCTTAGTTGTTCTTTAATTGTATATGAGTGGGACATCTGCCGCGACTTCTCCTGTGTAAATAGCTGAACCATCACCTGCCTCCACGACTATCTACTTTCATTTCCACTTGCAGCAGCCGGAGTCGCTCTCTACTGTGCAGTAGTCAATCGACAAACAGTTTGTTTGGCGTTGATGAAGGGCTGCTGCTGCTGATGGCTCTTCCGCCAACCACTGTTTCAATAAAATTTGATTTATGGTACTACTCTTTCTTGTCTCTGAATCGAGAGAAGGACCCGGTGGTTATGTATGCAAGAGCTTGGTGGTCTTGAAATCCAAGTCGAATGTTTTTGGCAGTCTTCCATGTGAGTGAGGAATGTGTTAGCATGAGATACCCTGATGGATTGTAGCTGTCTTCCTCTCTACTTATAGCTGTTTTTTATGTAGGGGTTGTCTTATATAAACTTAGGGTGAAGTGTACAAATACCTCTATTGTGGCACGAATCAAGCGAATATACTTTGGCGTTCACATATTACCTGATCTGTGATTTGGTTGTTTTGAATGCAGTTGCAGGTTTCTTTTAGTGAATGTGAGTAGCATCTATGGAATGTGGTGGGTCGTCATGTGCAAGCTCTCAACCTCTCGACTTTCAGTGATAACATCTCTTGTTGGAATCTGCAGCAGAAGGAGTCGAGGGCTGTGACATTGAGAAGCCGAGTTGGTCTTTGTTGGGGCATATTAATTCTGTTGGTTGTGCAAAGCTGGAAGCGAACCCAGCTCATCTGATGATGCAAGCGCTGGATCTCATAGTACGTGCTTCCCTTTGGCATCTCTTTCACTCGATGGAGGAATTTTTTGTTGTCTGATGTGGAGTGTGTTAGGTCATCAGTGATTGTTGTAGTTTTGGTTAGTGGCGTCGTTTGAATGTACTTTTAAGCAAAGGATCGGAACAATTTTGGAAGTAGGAGTTCTTTGTGAAGTCAGCTGAAGTTTCAGTAAGTAACACCCTCTTTTGATTTATGGTACCACTCTTTGTTCACTCTGAATAGATGTTAGATCGAGAGAAGGCCCCGGTGGTCTTTGAACGTTGTGTGTGGAAGAGCTTGGTGGTCTTGAAACTCATGTCGAAAGTGCTTTTAGCAGTCTCTCATGTGAGTGAGGAAAGTGTTTATATGAGAAGCGGTGTTGAATATGAGCTGCCTTTCTCTGCATTTAGAGCTGATTTCAAATCAGCTCTAAATGTGAGGTGCCTTATTCAAATTAAAGGTGATTTTTACAGAAACCTCTTTTCTGTTGCAAATGAAGTGTACATGTGTGCTCAAATCATAGCCTGTCTTGAATGAAGTTGCAAAGCTCTTTTGTAGTTTTCTCTTAGCACATTTATGGAATGTGGTGGGTCGTCTTGTGCATGCTCTTAATCTCTAAACTTTGTGTGCCAACACCACTAGTTGGAATCTGCAGCAGAAGAACTCGCGGGCTCTGGCTTGTTGCAAGGAGCTTATTCGGTACTGAGTGGCATTACTTTCGTGTATCATGGCCCAAATTGTTGCTCAAATTTTGGCTTGCATTTACTCCCTTTTCTCAAATTGCTGCACGACAGAACCGAGTGGAAATCGTAAGTTGCTTCGAACCTCTTGATTCATTTGCTTTCAATATCTGTTCTAGCTTTGGAAGTAGCGTTGTTGAATTTTTTTGATTCTGCGACACAATTCAGGTCCAATGTCGTTCACATGTTTGTCTTCACTGATAAATAACTTGAGCTTGGTCTTTACATTCTCTAAAGATACATCGGAGACACAACGTGATGGGGAGGAGATAAAGAGGTATCTAGAGCTCATAGAAAAGATTATGGAGCAAGCTCGACACACGACTTCTGCAAGCTGTTCCAAGCCACCGCAGTTTTATTGTGGGCAGTGTAATTATCTTGGAGATAAACTGGAACTGGCTGTTAAATGTGCACAATCGTCTTTGGTGCCACTTATTGATGGAAGATACACTGCGACATCTTGTTCATCAAAAGATATGGCAAGGTTCCTCGATGCTTGCAAACAGCTTTATGCATCGGCTGAATTGGTTCAAAGCTTCATCCAAGAGTGTTGTAAGACTTCATGGACTCAAGCTGCCTTGGGCATGCTCAATGTCTCGGAGCATGTTTCCTCAATAGGTTTCGACTTGGAGATATGCATACTTGTCTTTTCAAACGTGGGAGGACGCAAGAAGAACATGTTATCATCGATGGGAATCGACGAATTGGCCAATCGTGAAGGTGAAATTGTTAAACACAAAGTAGAAGATGATAAGGGAGAAGTTGGTTCAAGCAAGGGTATCTCATTCTAATGTCACATTTTTGTTTTGTTATGGAAATGAAGATGAAGACCACAATCAGACCACTCTTCTCATGGATTTAATGGAAGGAAACCTCTTTGACTTGATTGGCAAAAGAATGAAACGAGGACGTATATTTCCATTCCCCACACTCGAAGCGGTTGATACCATGCTCCAAGTTGGAACAGGCATGCATTATGCACATGAGTCGAGTATTGTGCACCGAGATTTGAAACCTCAGAACAGTTTCTCAAGACATGTGAGGAGAACAGAGTTTGTGCAAGTAAAAGTTGGTGATTTTGGGGCAGCCAAAATTGTGGAAGGAGACCAAACAATGACTCTAATGCAGGGAACTGTTCGATACATGGCTCCAGAGATGATGTTATTCTCACGCAAGAAGAAAAATGCAGAGAAGAAACATTATGAAATTTTGGAGCTGCCATATTGTGGGGTGATGAATGAACATCCGTATAAATGTGACATTCATAGCTTTGCAATGCTTTGTTTTGAGATTTTGACAGGAAACAACCATTTTCTGAGAAGCAAAAACTTGGTGACCTGATCTTGAGAGGCGAGCGTCCAATGCTACCAGAATGGTGTCCGGAGAAGTTGAAGGATTTGATTGAAAGATGTTGGAGCAATGATGTGAACGTACGGCCCTCTTTCGGTGTCATTTGTAAGGAGTTGAGGCATATCAAGTATTCACTTCTGATAACTGGTAAGTTTCTCTTCTCACATCATTCATTTTCACAATTTTGTTGAACATCGCACATCTTTGCCAAGAGGTTATAGAGATCTTGAAGCATAGTAAGACAATTATTATATTATGCCATAGTTGATATGCTTAGAGTTGTATTGATGATTCCTAGGTCTCGAGGAATACAACACAGGACGCTTCCCATTCAAAGGCGAGCTTCCAACTAATTATGACATTGTTTTACTTGGAGGAAGGCCTGTATTGCCAAACTCTTTGCATCATACAATCAAGGATGTGATTGTTACTTGTTGGGAAGGCCAGCCTTTAAAGAGACCTAGTTTTGATGACATTGTAGTTAGGTTGTCTCTCCTGGTTAATCCATGTCATCAACTAGGTTCATGATAACCCTTCGTAAAGATCCACCTCTTTGTGCCTTTAGTAAATTACATAATTCTTGAGTTTTGAATAATTTTCCTATTTGGCAGTTTGTCTTTGTTTCATAGTGAATGTAGGATGTCTTCGTATTAGATTCAATAGGTTGTTTCATGAGGAATGTAGGATGTCTTTGTATTAGATTCAATAAGTTGTTTCATAATGAACGCAAGGTTTGATGGTAAGTGGATATATGTGTTATTGGATTCATTTTATTCATATTCTTGAGTCAAACAAGTGGTAGGAACTATGGACATCATGGTTCAAGGCCTATTAATTTGGTTTTCGGTTTTTTGAAAGCAACAACTTGGTATAGTTTAGAAGAAGATGCTCTACATTACTTCTACAATGCAATTGGATTAAGGATTGCTCGAGGTAGTGATAAATTTGGACGTGAACTATCAAACATGATTGTTTGAGCGCAGGCTTGATACTTCAAATGACATTAAAGATGTGATTCATAGTTACAAAGATGTGGAGTCAACACCTAAGAATCATGTGGGTCGGTGTAGGGTTATGTGTATTGACATGATTAATAGTGAAGATAGTAGGATGTATGGACTACCTTAGAATTGAAGCTCAAGCATGATATAAAGTATTATTCACTATAATGGTAGTATTTCATTACTTTGTTAGTTTTGAAAGTATTTTCTAAATATGTTTATGTAGTAAATTTCACGAAATAGAATCTCAATTTTGCCCATGTGAAACTAACATAGCATTCCAGCATCTTATTCATGAATCTTTGAGGAGAATGATTTTATCAATGAGCTTAGAACTTCTTGAATTGACCTCAAAGGGGCTAATGAATATGAAGCAATTGGCCATCAAAGTTAAAAAATAGATGTATGTCAGTGAAGATTTGATCATTGAAAGATTGAGCCTATCCAACTCAAAAGGATGCTCTAGCATTGGTTTTAGAATGTTAGAATCAAAATATTGAATACTTCCACGATTTGGCATAGTAGCAAAGAATTAGCCTAACATCTGCCATTAACAAGACAATGCATCCACACATTCTTTAGAATATAGAGTTGCAAGATGGTCAAAGCATACTACCTTGACCAATTTTAGACTAGAATCCAACTTAACGTTTTACAATTAATTTTGTTATTACAAATGCTATAAATCAAAGATTGTACATGGTTTTGAATGTACGTATGAATACTTTGATGTAAGGGTTGGTTTATATTGAAAACCAAAACTTATTCCCTGGATTTTGAAAAAGTATGATTGGTTCCAACAACTCATCCTAAGATGACTTGGATTTAAGAAAGGGAAAAGAAAATGTGACCTTGGAAATTAAGCTCCACTAAAGGGCAATAAATAGGTCTAGTAGATAACGTTTCAAGATTCTTCAAAATTTTGCAACTAGGGAGGCAAAGAATGTCCTTTTATTACAAACTTAATAAATCTAAGACTAAAAATGTCATTTAAAAAATGATTGTAATATTGAAGTTATAAAAAATGGATTGAAATTTTTATTCAATCATAATGTGGCCATTCAAAGGTCATGTTCAATGTTGATGGTATTGCATTTAAAGTTGTAGTTCTATTGATAAAGCTGCCCAAATTTTCAAAACAATATATGTGTATATATATATAATATATATATATATATATATATATATATATATATATATATATATATATATATATATATATATATATATATATATATTTTAAAGTGTTTTTTTGAAAATATCAAGCCATCCACTTTTTACTACATGCTCACTTTTCTAGGTGCAGCGTCAATATTTATGACCAGGTTATTAGACGGACCAAGATATAATTCCCTAAGCCTTAGAAATCTATGTTTTGTGCTATCAACTCATCCTAGTCAAATTTGAAGTCATATCAGGGAGAATATGGGCCATGGGCCAAAAATGCCATTGAAAAATGATAAAAAAATCAAAGTCATTGAAATGGATACAATGTTTAACTATGTGCTTATAAGGTCATTTCAAACTCAAATCCATGAAGAAGTTAGAAAATCTTCCAAAATGAAAGAAGTAATTTATTTCAAATTATTTGATGTTTGATGTTTCTTTGGCCTATGTTGGATGTTTCTAAATCACTTGAAAGCCATCTTTGAGAATGCATAAGAATTGTTTGGAAAATATGCAATGGAGTTTTGAACCAACTTAGGATTCCTAGGTGGCCATTTCAAAGAACTTTTTTAGATGTTGTGTCAAGAAAGATCGATAACCACATCACATCGACAGTCCAAACCAACATTAAATAAACAAGAAACACACACTAAAACAAGTATACGTAGTACACCCTCAAGAAATAACTAGTGAATAACAAGAGTAGTCAAGCATCTTGCAGTCAACAAAGGGAGAATCAACAAGTGCAAGTAGTATAAGATAATGCGGAGCCTTTACTAATGATCAACAATCACTAAACACTCTCTAATTCACTCACAAAGCTTGACTTGACAAAGATGTCAAGTCAAGGACGTGTGCGGCACTATATGTACACACACAACCCTAAGTGGATAGAAATCATCCACGGATGAATGTTGTGTGCCGCCATACGTCCCTAAACCCGTAGATTAGAAACAAAATAATCTAGGCTAAAACTCTACGATGCCGAGAAGCCCTCGACGCCACGTCCCATGACAGTTGTTGTGTAAAGAAAGATTGATAACCACATCATATCAAGAGTCTTAACCAACATTGAACAAACAAAAAACATACACTAAAACAAGTATACATAGTACATTCTCAAGTGTCCCTCCTAGCGGATAAAGAGATCCTCTATCCAGCTAGGTCCTAACAACACTAACAAGACTAAACGCCACGGTGATGTCATTGCAACAATTGTACGCATCCAGCCGAAGATGTCACCTGTCGCCAAATCAATAAGCATATGGAGAAGTAACAAAGAGAGGGTAGGCGAGGTGCAATGTGAGCCCCTTGGTCAATCATCATGTTGCTATCCCTAAATCAAAACCAGAAACTTTAACTAGATGGCAACGCACCACACAATGACAAGTCCACGAGGAATTTAAGCCGTTCTATGAGGTGGAACATGGCTCGAAGACCTCCGACAATAAGGGCAAGTTAAATCCCCAGAAGGTAGAGTAGAAAGAGAGGGCCTCAAGCAAGCCATATGCCAACCACGCTGGCAATGGTCACAAAGCAACATGATTGTTGCGCCCTTCTTCTCACCGCACACGAAACACGGAAGGCCGTCTAGTACAACGGCCAACTCCGGATGAACGGAGCGATCATTAGGTAAATGACATGGAGCACAATTCTTAGAGTGATCCGGACACTCCCGGCCATCCTTGCCTTCTAGCAACAAGATGCCACTAGGCAACACATCCGCGAAGAATAGTGTGCCTTGCCTTGACGTCCAACGTTGTAGGCACCTCACGCTACAGATAAACGTAATCCCCCGTGGAGAAGTTTTGCAGCTGAGGTCAATATGCACTACTACGGATACAAGCGTACCGTAAGGTATCATGATGATGACCAATGGATAAATTTCGTATAGCCATAGGCATGGCCCGCTTGAATAACTCTGCTCGATCTTGTAGACAATAGGCCTACACTTCTGGATCCAACTTTCTCCGAACAAAACTCGGTAAAATTGGCTCCCGCTTGTACAACAATTGATATGGGCTCAAAGTTGCTAGTGAAGTTTGCCGGCTAAACCGGTACCCCATGGCAATCCATCGTATCATTAGATCCTAATCACGATAGCCACCTTGAAGTAATCCATACTTCCGTAGGCCTTGTTTAACGGTCAGAACCACAAGCTCTGCCAAACCATCCGTTTCTATGTCATCCCAAGAAGTAGTACGATGGTCAATAAAGCCTTGGTACATGTAGAGTGATTTTTCACCACTCTAGGAAAACACCCAAGTGTACCCACACCTCATAGGATTCGTTACGGGGATGATCATACGCCTAGTTTTAAGTAATTAGAGATTAATTGTGTCGTTAAAGCTATCATTTTGGTTAATTCTTAAGGTTATCTATCTATTATTAGGAAATTAGGGCTTATTAGCATCACTCTTAAGGGATCCACAAACAAAGTCTAAACCCCAAGGATCTTTCGTGCCTTAAGAAGGTACATTAGTCCCTTTAAGATTGTGTTTATGCCACTAATTCTTAAATATATGCCACACTGGGCTAATGGAAGTTTCCATTAAGTCTCATTGCATTGGTTCCTTAATTACAGTCTTTAAGAATTCAAATTCTTACCTCATGCAAATCGCTCCACTTTTCACGTCCGTCCACTCGGTCCACGTGGTCACATTCTTAAGACAATGGTTAGTCTCAAAAATCACATACACAAGTTAACTTAAGTCTAAAGGAGTTTCAGCTCTTGAGTCTCCACTTAAGTCACTTATCTACACCTAATTCTTAAAGACTACGGTGTTCTACACTTACTTCTACCATTTAGTCTTTAAGATCTCTGACTGGTTCTTAAGACTTCTTTCTCGGTCATCTCGATGTTCTCTGGCCCTTGGTTCTTAAACACTCACTTACTCACTTAGGCCTGATTCTTAAGAACCTGCACTATCTAGACCAATTCAGTCCTACAGTGTTCTTAAGTTTCTGTCTTAAGACTTCCAGAACCGGGAGTGCATCTCACTAAATGCAAATGTTGTCCCGTATTCTCACTTGTACGAACCTTTAAGTCCAAGCCCTTAAACTTAAAGGTCTCCTGGTACTTAAGGTCTCAATCTTCATAAGCTTTTGTATCCAAACTTGGACTTAAGATTCTTAAGTTTCTATGTTCTTTCCTTAAGTCTTTCTTCGGGATTTGTTCCTTATTTTCTCTCTTATGATAGATTCTTAAATACTCACAACTTAGTCTACCTTAGAGAATCCCTTCTATTAAGGCTAGACTTAATGCTAATTTTTTGTATGCATAATATGGCACTCTTGCCATGCATCAAGGTATGCCACTCTTGATGTTTATTGCATAAATTGCATTAACGTGAATAAGATCTCTACTCTTATTCTTATGATACTCAAGTTATGCTCACTCACATTTGAGATCTTCTTAAGTACTTATGCATCACACACCTTATGCACTAAGTCACTTAATTTCACATTATCTCCATTAATCTTCACACTCATGATTAATGCTCCAACACACACAAGGTCACACACACGACCTTAGTAGTTAGGGTATTTTCCTAACTTATTCCATGAAGAATAAATATACAATGCATTCATGCATAGGAATTTTATCCACAATTAATACCTAATGCATGCAATTGCACTTACAACACACAATGTCAAATTTATTCAATGAAAATCACATATCATTGCAATTATACATATGACTTAAGTCACACACAAGACTCTACATATGCAAATTCAATAGTAATTATGTATTCATATATAAAATTAAATACTCTTACAACATTAAGAGTCATCTACTAGCTTTTTCACCTAAAGCTAGGGCTCACTCCAATCTTCCTCCAAGGAATTTCTATGGTAATGGCCAAGAATGCTAAAAATTCAAGCTAGTCATTCTACTCAACATCCAAGAGGTACACCTCTTGGCAAGAGATTTTCCCTAGTATTAACCATTAAGATTAATTCCACTAAATCTTCACATCTCTTGATATCCATTCATGAAAATGTGCACTCTACCCAAAGGATGTGAGTTCAACCCTTTTCCTATTATTTCCTTATTCTTGGATATGAATAGGTACTTTCCAATTAATTAACTACTTAGTGTAAACTTAATCATTATTTTTTAATTTTCCATATATCTACAACCCTTTTTATACTTAATTTTTGGAAAAAATCTATTTTTGTCATTTTGGCTCTACAGTACACAAAGCTTCAAAAGTCCTAAGGAACACACGCCCCTGGTCAGTCAAAACCTTAGCTATGGCTCCAAAACAAGCCAACTCGAGGTCGAGGATTGCAGTGGCTGCCAACTCTGAAGAATTCTGCGGAAGAGCCACGAGTTCAATCCACTTGCTGAAATGTTCCACCATCACCAAGACATACTTGGCTCAACGTGGAGTCACGGCAAGTGGACCAGCAAAGTCCAAAGACATAATGGTTGTGCATTAGTCAGTTGTTGTGTTGTATTTACGTGTATCACATTGTATGAATTGCCTTCCAGCCATTTAATGCTTCATTTCTAGAATTGCAAAAGTGCTTTTAGTTCGAATGTAAATGATAGTGCACACTTCATGTCGACTCGACCTAATGTATATGCAAGGTATAATTTTAGCTTTCTATTTTAAGTGAAGCTCATGTGCACTTTAGCTCTAATGCACTACATGTGTTCATTTGGGAGACGCTTAATCTCTCTATATAACAAATATGGTATTCTTTTCTTTTTGTCCTCTGTGACCAAAATGAAACACATGCTCCAAAAAACTTTAGAATGATAAGTCTTGTCATAATAACATATTTGCTACTAGTGGATATGTGTTGTGGGATTTGGAATGACAATAGAATTTTCCAGATAGTCTAGGAAGAGGAAAGAAAAGAGAAACTCATGAGTAATTTAGATAGGAAAGAAATAGAGCATGAGGAGTTTGGTACATTCTTTTTTTGCACCAATGAAATGCAAGAGCAGTAATGCCAATCAATGTTCTTGAGCCCTATCAAGTGAGAGCTAAAGCTCCTCCATAGTATCCCAAGTTCTCAAAGACTTGACCAATAGTTTCTTCATACCTTTTCCAAGCCAAGTCACCCTCTCTATGTGGTGGTGGTTACTAGCACAAGATTATAAAGAAGGGGGTGACAAATGGGGTCACCTACTTTCACTGTCAATAAAGCTAAAGCTCCTGATATGCTCTATAACTATTTCTCAATAAGTAGGGCATTTTGAACTGATAATTGGTGTATGTCACTTGGTGCAACATTGTAGAAGAATGGATGGTTTGAGTCTTGGATGAAGAGGTCTTGGAGGGATTTGCAGAAGTTCATAGATATCCGAGTGTAGCACAATGGTAACCACTGACACAAAGGAGGAATTGAAAGCCATTTTAGATTTTACAGATGTGAGTTCATGTTCATTGAAAAGCACAAGAAGCTTTTTGCTTCCTCTTGGATAGGAGAATGATACATCCGACGCCAGTTTCATAGCATTACAAATAAAGGTTGATAAAAAAATAAAAATAAAATGTTTTTCTTCTCTAATTTTGATGTCATTTGGCTATTCATTTTATTATTTCTAAGGAGTGTAACAATTTACACTACATCCATCGTGTTCAAGTTTTGCTTCTACATTTATCTAGCAAGCACTTTTGAAAATTGCGATTTTTATTACTAACATTTTGTCTCATTTGTTTAGTTATAGATGGTCCACGTTACTAGGGAGTTACTACAAAATTAAATTGGCACAATTATTGTAGTGAGTTACTTATTTTTAGAAATAATGCTTTTGCCATGTAGGTTTTTCATTCATTTGCTTATGTGGACTATTATTCTCAGGGGATAATGACGTGCTTATTGAGGTGGCTCTCAGTGACATAGATTTTCAAGTGGCAACTAATGTGGCTTCTGAGGTGGTTTCCATGCTGACGTGTAATCCTAGGTGGCAGCTTATGTGACACCTTGTCTTTGGTAGTTGATGTTACTTCTGGGACCCACTTATAATTACGTGGCGGTGTTTCATTGGCTCCTTTTTAATACAACACTCACCAATTTTTGTACAGTTACTGTACAATGTTACTATAATAATCCTTTAGCTATTTTTGAAGTAAAATTTTAATTATTATAGATGACATGCACATGCATAGTTATCGCATAGTGATTACATGATTTTTCTCTTGTTATTCCAAAGTGATCAAGAAGTTCTTCTCTAGTGATTGTGTTGGATCACTATAGTAATGCATGCAATTATTACGTGGTTATATTTGATGAGTGCATATACATATGCAAGAAAATAATTCTAAATTCATAGTGATTAACTTATAACTAGTACAGTAGATTCACATTGATTTACTACCGCATTCAACAAATGGTCAAAAGTGGCTGCATAAACAGATGACCACAACATCCGCTAAGGAAGTCCTGGGCAATGTCATTATACACTACAAGCACAAAAATCACTACAAGCGCCTCATAATACATCCTACTGATTGAAAACCAAACATTACACAATCTTAATTTCATGTGGTGGGAGTTCCAAAGTGCATTTCCACTAACACTGTCACCAACCTTGAATTGTTCAACATTTGCCAATGGGTACATGAAGGATACATTTGGAGTAAACGTAGCCTTCACGTCCACCTAGAAGCACAATTCATGGATGTCTCTAAATTGGAATTTGCATTCCTCCAAGCACAATTGATTCTGGTCAAAGCCTCTTTGTGCCTCTAATTCCTCAAACTCATTAGTTGTCGTTGTCATCAACATTGTGATAAACACTTCGTTGGTTGTCATTGCTCCAGCACCAACTGCACCTACGCTCTGTGCTTGTCCTCGGCAATAATCCACATGGCCAGCACATCCTTGTCGAAAGGGTAGAAGAACCTCCACATTTCCCCACCTCTGCATTTCCACCAACAAAAGACATAGGTCAACACCTGGTCCAAGCATCATCCAAGATTTTGCTAAAAGATATGAGTGCAGTTTAATCGTACAGAAGCCATACTACCAAAAACTCTTAAACAAGGCGGTGTCATCAAAATTACCACGCATCTTCAAATTCTAAATGGGAAATTATCATTTCAATAGTTTGTTTTGGTTACAAAGATTTGTCTTTGATGCAAGGATGCTTTGGTACCATACATTACTTTCTTCAAACAAGGAATTTTTTATGAAGTGTGAATGTACGTTCTAATGACCATGTAAAATCTATTGGTGGTTGTTGTTTTGTTGGTTGCTTCAATTATATATGGGCTATAATATTGTCGTATATTGTCAAGATGATTTTTATAAAATAAATGTCATTTAAATGGTCAATTAATTTTTTTCTTTTGATGGATTTGTCTCCTATTTGTTGTATTTATGAGGGTGTGAGTATAGTTTTGACATCCACAATTCTTTAAGGATAATACTATGTGCGATAACATATAATCCTTCCTGTCATAGTTGGTACTATGTGGTGGTATATCATCATATGATGGTATAGAGTATGCTCATAGTCTTTGATTTACTACTAAATGTTCAATATCTTCTACGTTGGTGCCTCATAGGAACTCCACTATTAGAAACAATTGTAGAATCTTGACATGTTTCTCCTTGGTTTTATTATAGGGCTTAAAATCCTAAATTTAAATACAATATATAGTTGTGTTCTTTTTCTAATTTAGCCGATGATATTCTAGACATTCTTCTTTCCTTGTAGTACTAAGAAAGGTGCATCTACTTTATATTTTCATGATTGGGACTTGTTCTTGTGTATGTAATACCTGTTTCTTTTTTATGAACATCCAACCCTTGTATTACTATATTGATTGATGTTATTCTAATTTACACAAGCATAGAATATTTGTGGTGGTTTCCATTTCATTCATATTTTAGATGCAATTTTATTTAAACTTGCAAATATACTAAGTTAACATGTTGTATTCTTCTTATTCCTTCTGCAGTTATATGAAATGGCTACATACAACCATGAAATTTTTGTTGATTACATTTCAAAAGTTTGACATATACAGGATTTTAAAGTAGATGCGCTATAGCATTGCTCTGCTCTCAATTGGTTGACAACATGCATATTATCTTAGATGGTCTACAATTGAATTCACTAGATTCAATTGAGCAATGATGATGTATGTAGTGGCTTGGTATTGTTGATGAGCAATCTAAAATCAAGAGGAATGAGTTGTTCCAATGAATAGAGACATTTAACAATTTGAGAAATAAGTATATCTTAGCAAGATTGGTGTTTACTGCTAAATCCTTTTCAGGCTTCTCTTGAAGTGAATGATATACATGCTTTAAAAGAGAAAATATAATTAATTGTGATACATGTGTCATTACCATTCTTTAAAATAAAAATGTATTTTTTATCTAGGAAAAATCACTTGAAGCTAAATACATTTATTTGGTTGACATTCAAGATATTATAGAATTGTTAATATTACCTTGATTTGTGTAAACAAGTTGATATTAGGTTCAATAAACAATTGCAATGTAATGGCTAACCAAAGTTTCTAAATTTCAATAATATTAAGGTCCATAGACAACCTATAGTTTTTCTTTATTAATACTTCAATAATGTTTAATTCAACATTGATGTTGTATATTTTAGTCTCAATTCAATAAATAGTTGCAATATAATGAACACTCAAAAACCTCTATTTTTGGTGTGACTATTCAAATGAGACTTAAAATTGTGTCATTTCAATGAATATAATGTTTAAACTTATAGTGTTTGATCTTATAATGTCCAATTGAATCGTTTACTATCTTACTTGGATGTTAAAATATTGGTACAATTTATTGATATTAATTCCATGTCTAAGAAGATACTAATGGTGGTGAATAAAGAGAGCTCCATCATGTCTTCTAGCATCATCTGAGATTCAATTACTCAATGGTTTCATTGTTTCAATGGCAAAATCTACCACCTTCCCTTTTGCAATGTACATAAGCTCAAAGGGTCAACTACAAACTAAAATACAACTTAGATTCTTCATAGCAGATCCTTAGTCAACTTATGCAACCATGTAATCTTCCATGAACACCCAACCCAAACCATCTAACATTTTAGGATCAATATTCAAGAAGAACAACTACCAGCGTGTAGTACTACATTTGTCATGTTTCATGGTTCCAATATTGTCCTTTCTCTCATAGATCCAAATATATGACGTCTTGTTGCCACCACTACTTACTAGAGTAGATCGATACCAATTTAAATAAAACTACCTACCACCTCAACTACATATAATAGCCTTCCATTCGGACATGTTCATAAACTCCTATCACCACATGGATTCTTCCTTCCATATTATGGCAAGTAGACCAAAACTGCAATATTAGCACTCAACAAAAATATTTTCTACCAAGTCACAAAAGTAATTATTTTTTTTCAACCTATCCAATTCATCACTCCAAATATAGTCCAACACTATAATAAAGATACTAAAAATCATCAATCCATCAAGCACACACTTTGAAATACAACAAAGATCTTCACATACCTACATTCATTGACATCAAGCCCCACTAACTACTTTAACTAACTCATTACTATGCAGCTCTCTTCATTTTGTGAATTTGACATGACCAACATCTTAAAAGTGCATACACACCCCAATACCATCTAAGCTCTTCAATTTCTTACAAAAACCAAACAAAATGCTCATATTTTGCATCAAGCCACATTGGTCACAATCAACTTCTTCAAATTCCTACACCAAGCCATACTTTGTATCCACAAAGCAACCAAAATTGCAGTTTTTATGCTCTCCTACTACTTACAACCATTTCCATAATCATCTTAAAAATGCTACAATAGACTAAAACATCCAAGTATGCATTGATAAACACAATTTCTTAAATCCCTAGATCCTCTCATGCACTAAACTCACCAACTATCAACAATTCCAAAGATAAAATCCTTCACTCCAAGTCAACTCAAACTCAACACCCTACAACACCACCCTTTAGCATCCTACTTCTCAAAAGTCCTCATTTCTACTTAACCTCCCCAAATAATATCATGAGCTCACTCCAAGCTCCTTGAAGTGGTAACACTCACTCATATCACCAAGAAAATCCTCAAGTAACAACAATAGACATTTAGTAATTACGACAACATCCCTAAGCATCCAATGCCACCTAGCCTCCTCAAATAACTACATCCCCTTACATCGAGCTCCTCCAATTGCTTCAACGCATTCAAATTACCAAGTAATTCATCCAAAATTAGGAAAAATAGGCCTAGAACTACCTCACAACCCCAAACCCTGAATGCCAACCTCCTCAGTTTACTATAGCCTCAAACATCATGCTCCTTTAATGCCTTCCACAATGCTCCCAAACACACTGACATCAAGACTCTCCAACTTGTTGCAATCCCCAACATAAAGCTTCGCCAACTTCTTCAAATCACTCGATCACTAGGCAAATCCATGCCTCCAAATCCAAAAGCATTTAGCTTCCTAAAAGGCCCCATAAACCCAGTGCAACCTAGCCTCTTCAACTTGGAGCAATCCCCAACATAAAGCTCTAACTAAATTAGAGCTTCCAAACTACAAGGCAACTCCTCCAAGCTTTGGCACCCACCAACATCCAGCAATCGCAAAGCCCTCAAACACCCAATGCCACCTAGCCTCTTCAACTTCTCACAATTATTAACATTAAGCTCCTTCAACAACTTCAACCCACGCAAATCACCTGGCAACTCCTCCAAATTTTGGCACCCAGAGGCAGTGAGCCTCCGCAAAGCCCCCAAAAGCCCAATGCCACCCAACCTCTTCAACTTATCACAATTACTAACATCAAGCTCCTCCAATAACTTCAACCCACACAAATCACCAGACAACTCCTCCAAATTTCGGCACTCGGAGGCATCCAGCCTCAACAAAGCCCCCAAACACCCAGTGCCACCTAGCCTCTTCAACTTCTCACAGTTACTAATATCAAGCTCCTCCAAGTGCTCCAACCCACTCAAATCATCAGGCAACTCCTCCAAGCTTTCGCAAGAATAGGCCTCTAGCTTCCGCAAAGCCCCCAAACACCCAATGCCACTCATCCTCTTCAACTTCATGCAATCCGGAACAAGAAGCACCTCCAAGTGCTGCAACCCACTCAAATCATCGGGCAACTCCTTTAAGTAATAGCAGCACGAGGCATCCAGCGTCCGCGAAGCCCCCAAACACCCAATGCCACCCAACCTCTTTAACTTCCAACAATTACTACCATCAAGCTCCTCCAACTGCTGCAACCCACTCAAATCACCAGGCAATTCCTCCAAGCGTTTGCATTCAGAGGCATGCAGCTTCTGCAAAGCCCCCAAACACCCAATGCCACCCAACCTCTTCAACTTGTAGCAATACGTAACATCAAGCTCCTCCAACTGCTGCAACCCACTCAAATCATCAGGCAACTCCTCTAAGCTTTCGCACGCAACGGTATCCAGCTTCCGCAAAGCCCCCAAACACCCAATGCCACCCAGCCTCTTCAACTTGCGGCATCTCCCAACGTAAAGCTCCTCCAACTGCTGCAACCCACTCAAATCACCAGGCAACTCCTCCAAGCTTTCGCACCTAGCAACATTTAACTTCCGCAGTGCAGTTGCTCTAACAATACCGTCTAAGTATGTTAGAGCCGCACAATTCCGAAAATCAGAAACCTTAAGTCTTTTCAAACTACTCAAATCAAGTAATCTATTCATCGTGACTCCCTCAAGATTTAGCACCATAAGTGATGTTAGTGAAGGTAGACACTCGAAGAATTGTGGAATAGTACATCCATAGCAATATGCCATGTGAAAGAAAACAAGATTACTCAATTTTTCCACTCCATGACTTCTTTCACCAAACTTTCTACAAGCAATAACCTCCATGCTCCTCAAGTTCTCCAAAGCACCAACATCCACTTCAACCAATTCGTCACAATCATAGAGTTGCAACACTTCCACGTTTAAGCAAAGATTTAACTTTGCCTTTCTCAAGCTTTGCATTGTATTACTGCGTATGATCATCCTTTTAAGGGATGGCCAACATGAGCCAGATGGATACTTCAAGAGTTCAAAGGGGACATCAAACCCATTGTTGTCAAGTAGGAAGTGTCTCCTTTTAAATGGTCTCGATCGTGCTTCTGCCTCAGCAAAATCAATGTATAAATCATGAATATTGCACTTCATCACATCATGATCAACATATATGTCCACAAGCCCATTCCTCTTGAGAGCATGAACCTGGAATCACAAACATCACAGCATGAGATCACACATTGGATCATAAGTGTTCTTCTAAATCAAAGCTATCAAAACCAAAAATGCAACCAACAATATTTCAACCATTTGAAAATCTAACTAAATCTTCCTACTAGAAACAATCATTTTCAAAGTCACCCACTATGTCAAATGGCAAACGTCTAAATTATATTCATGGATCTTGGTATTTACTACACATATGTACATACAAATCCACCATATTATACTCATCAATCCACAATCCGATTCAAATCAAGCAAAACAACATGCTTACACTTTCTTTTATGCCATCTTTTGTCTTTCTATGTATTGTGCACATCCATTCCCACATATAGCCTAACTCGAACTCCCAACTTCTCCATCGAGGTGTCCAAAGCAGTGCCAAATCCAAAAAGATGTGTTGATCCTCCAAACACAATGCATCATATCCAAGCCGTAGAATAGAGAATATAGGATGTTTCCTCTCCCTCATCAAGTTGAACTTATCAACTCCCAACTTCTCCAAATATTTCTCCAAGTATTTCTCCAATCCGCATGTATGGTAAGTAATGCTTTGTAATTGACTTCCCAAGACCTTAAGTGCCAATGGAAGATAATGCTTCTCAGAACTCTCCCCAAGGTTTGAACAAACATTGCCTTGCTTCACAAAACAACACTCATCCACATATCTCATAATGTGGGTGTTCATTTCCTTCTTGTCAAACCTAGACCCAATGTAATGAAGAAACACATCAACCGCACCCTCTGCATCCAATCGTGGCATCTCCAAGCAATCACATTCTCTAATGTGAAGTTCTTTGGTCAAAATGTCTTTGGAACGTGAAGTAACAAGCACTGTGCTCCCATCCATGTAACCAACATTTAGGTACATCAAAACTTCATCCACGTCATGACCTTGTACATTGTCAAGGACTAGAAATACTCTTTGCTTGTCCATGCGTTTCTTTAGAAGGTCACGAAGTTGTCAAAGGATTCATACACAAATAAGAATCAAGTCCGTAAGCAAATAAGTGAATATTATCATCTCACATCAAGCCACATTTGATTTCATACATATCAACTCAGATAGATATTATCATGCACCTAGAGGCACATGAGTATTCCAGCCACATGAGAAAATGAAATCAAATATGAAAAAATTTGAAGCATATAATCCACATTTCAAAACCTCCATTTGCAACAATATATCATGAAGTCTTTTGAATTCAATCTAATTATTAACTAAAAAAATTTCTTTTCCAACATTGCAACGAATTTGATCAGAGGGTATGTCATTACATCTACCTTGCCGTCTTGGTTATCAAGAATTACTGAATCAGCTTGTGTCAACTCTTGAAGTACAATCTTTTGCAACTCCACTAGATTCATGCTGCCGAACTCAACATGGCATACTTTCCCACCATAGTCTTTGAATTTTTGGTTGCAAATGGCCCTTGAGATGGTTGTCTTCCCAATACCTCCCACGCCATATAAACCCATTATGAGAACATGGTACTTTGGCGATTGTGTAATCTTCTCTAGTTCTTGCAACAGTGGCTGCCATTGGAGAAGGCATAAAATAGTCAAGAGCATTGAAATGGAAAAGCCACAATTTGACCAATAGATGTCAACTAACCAATAAATAGGTACGATTTCAAGTTTTCTATCTACAAATAAATTTAGAATCAAATATATGAAAATTTACACGCTAGGATGATCTAGATTTGGAAGAGCCCAAAGATTAGGTCTTTCTATGCTTCTTTGAGTGTAACATAGATTAAGTCCGATTGCAAACTTAGCCAAGTTTCATGTTTATAGACAACATTGGTGTACAAATAGAACTATAACCTCTTTGTCCATCCCTTCTAGACCTCCATCTTGTGTCCAACAATTACACCACTTACATGCAATTTTAATGTAAATTATCCATAAAGTTATCCAGCAACTAAGTGAGATATATACATACCAAACATATACGTCCCATTGATTGATTGTCAGGCACATCGAATTTCACATCTGGTTCCACCAATTTGCAGATAGCTTCCACCACTTTCTTGATGAAGGCTGGTTCTCCTTCATTCTCATAACTAACGGCAGCATACTTCTTATTTATCGATAACGCCTGCTTCCACTCTTATATCAATTCTGCCGTCATCTCCTTTCAAAACCTTCCATTGCTCAAACCATTTTTTTTGCCTTTCATCTTCATTGAATTGCTTAAATGATATCTTTAGGAACAGCGGCAATATTTTCAGATTAGAGTTTTGTGCCTTTGCAAACTCGTTCAGCTCCATCATTGGCCACTTAGTCAAGGTAAAGAATTCTTCTGATAACACCAGAACTGCAACACGACATTGTTCAGCTGCCTTCATCAAGGCAGGATACCACTTCTCGCCCTTGGTCAAACTGTCGGCATCTACGTCCAAGAACGGAGAATGATGAACATTCTTCAGGGCTGCGAATAGGTGTCTTGTGAAGTCCTTTTGAGCTCCGCTATGGCTCAAGAATATGTTATGCTTGGGCTCCCAGCACGCACTGGGCTCCACACTCGCCGACTGCACTTCGCTGGGCCCTGACTGCGGTTCCCTCCGCTCCAACCGTGGTCTTTTTCGACCACGTGATCTAGCCATAGCTTATCCTGCTTACTAACGAAGAAAATGCTCCAAACCCTGCCGCCAGTACATACAAGAACGTCAACGACATAGGAAAAGCACACTTGCTGAACGACGTCCTACCAAGTGACTAGATTCATCATCAACAGTGCATAAGACCTGCTTGACAAAGCTTCCACTTACGAAATCAGATTCTCCTTACGGGGATTGCGATAGTAGACCCGCATCAATTAGATCATGACCCACTCCTACGCAGTACACAAGCAGACTTCGTCCGTTGCAGATGGATCCAAGGCGTGAAACCCAACCATATCTGTCAGATCATAGCACCACCGAAGCATCCACGTCCATGTCCGCATTCGCCTTCATTGACAAACACTCCAAAGTGTTTCGCCAGCCTCTGAACAGCTCGAAATACACTTCCTAAGCTCCGGTTCGCAGTCAGTTCACTCACGGTGGGCGCTTCACCACTCGGCAATCTCTACTCGCTTCGCCTCTCCATATCGTGTCTCCCTCCGAGATTCTCGCCATGGCCGTCAAGCGCCGTCTCGGACAAGGAACTCTGCGGCTCCGAGCACCGCCGCGCTGAAACCAGTGCCCGCACACACAACTATAAACCTAACAATCTACCAAGGCACTCGCACGAGACCTACAAACCTCGCTCCGCCATATCCAGAGTTTGCCCCAGCCAATCACGTCTTCCCGCCTCCAAGCGAACTCTCTAACATTCCCCAAGTACTCGCACACTCAACTACAACCCTAACAATCTAGCGATAGCACGCAGCCCACTCGCACGAGGCGTACAGAGCTCGCTCCGCCATAGCCAGGGTTTGACCTCGTCGCGACAAGAAACTCTCCAGCTCCGACCACCATCGCGCTGAATCCAGTACCCGCACACACAACCACAACCTTAACAATCTCGTGATAACACAAAGATTTTGAGCACAGAGGAAGAGGAAGACTGTTCTGGAATGTTCTGTCTGCAGCCCTCGCTCTCGCTCTTGAATTAGTCTTCCTCTGTATTATTCACAGGTGTAAAGCGCGACATCATTATTGGCCTTGTACCTCTGTGCATTGGTTTGAGGTATGTAATGGATCATTACTATGTTGAGACAAAATTTTGGATTGTTTTCAAGTATTTGTACAAATGCTGGAGTATACACACATTGTAAGCCATGATTATGAGATTTCTGCTCACAGATGTAGATGCAACAGACCGTGTAATGATCTAGCATTGAGAGCATTGTTCAAGTACATGTTGGCATTCAAATCCTATGGAATAACCTACATTTAAGAAGGTCTCTGAATTAGAATCCGTATGGAAGAGTGTGGTGGACTCTAAACTCAAGTTGAAACTAATTTTAGCCACCTATGAAAAAAGAGGCCGAGTTTTTCCTCTTTGAGCTGATTTTTGAAATTCATGGTATCTCTGCCTTCCTTTACACATAACTCCATTGCCTCCAACTTCCGCTTTGTACTTTGTTAGGTTTGCCTACACAAGCATCTTGTTACGAGTTCCTTTTCTGCCTTCGTTGCAACCAAGCCCCTGCAGTTAGTTTCACATTAGAATATGCAATTGGTGTGTGAAAATTACATGGGAAAATCGGTTAATGAGCGACAACCTCCAGAAACAGTTCTCGAAGCAGTTGGCTTCATGTTGTTCAAGATCCAACATCTGATTACCAGTTTGAAAACATGACCACGTAATTTGCAAACCAAAAAATAATTATGCCCTATGATTGCTGGGAACCAGGAAGAAACTGGCCGCACTTTGTACAATGGTATAGCTTCTTTGCAAATACTATTGAATTTACATCTACCTACATAATTGTGAAAAGAATGGCAAAGACTGTCAATTAGATGTATGCTGGTGATTAAAATTCCCACCGTTTCCGTCTCTCGTACTTCTTGGCAAGCTGCTCAGCCATTGATGCGAAGTTCTCTGCTCCTGCTGCCATCTCCTCCGTCTTGTCATTCAGGGACTACAATGCAACGAGGAATTAGAAGCTGATGCAATTATATCATTACGGTGGAACCTTACTATACTCCACAGGTTTTTTCCCACCAAATACTCAACTGGCACCTTATGCTATTTAGACAATAATTTGGGTATTTATTGTCATTTTCGTCCTTTTGATATCGTTTTCATCCAGATTTGGCTTCTATAGATGAGTTTTATCCAAGTTTTTGGTGACAAAATACATTTCAAGTTTGGCTTCCTCATCCACATTTTTCACCAAAAATTTACTAAGGTCCATTTTTAGGAAAAAGTTTCGTTGCAATCTAGCAATATACAGAAAAGCAAATAAACGGAACGAAAAAAAAAAGGCCCAATGAGAGATTAATTAGAGCTAATTACAGAGAATTCGTCGTACATCCTTGGAGTAATTCTTACCTGAAGCTTTTCGCCTCGCTCCATTAGTTTATCCCTCGCCATTGCAGCAGCATTTGTAGCATCCTGCATCACAGCAGGAAGTCATTAGGGAACCGTAAATACATGCACGTATTATACACTGTAGAATACAAAGAATGTCAAAGTTTAGCAAGACTAACACCTTTGGATTGAAGATCCTTCAACTAACATCTTTCATTCAGAGGTCATTTCAATGTCTGAACCTTATCATGTTCAATTACGACACCATACATGTAGAATACTGTGGCCACCAGTAGGCCATTGTGACGTAAAAGGGTTAAGTAATGTACTGTATATGCACCATGCATAGCCATGATGTTTTCTCTATTAGGTGTTTAAAGCATACTTCACTTTCAGGGGAAGTGAAGTTCGTCTTACCAGGGCCTTGGGGGCGTAACCATAAGCGGCTTTGATTTCGTCGGCGGTACGTTGCCTTGGCTTGCCGTCATCTCCAAATAGCTGAGCCCTGGTAGTTTCTTCGCTCATCACTCCTTTTCCTAATTACAAAGGAAAACAGAGAACGGTTTGTCTCATCAATAATATCGAAACTGAAAAAGAGTAAGCGGCCTAGATCCAAAAGTGATGACTTCAAAACTCTGACCAGGACACATGATTATTTCCACTACTGAGTAATTTGCATCATTCCATGTGATAAAATTGGTCATAAAACGTATCGGAGTGGAGAGGATACCCTTGGGGCTAACGTAATCAGTTGTAACTCTGTGGAGAACAACTTTGTTGCTACTGGGCTCCCCAGAAGCTGACGGTGAAGAGTTGACGCCCATGTCATCAAGATCAATTAGAATATCATCTGCATTCAGCACAAGATAAATCAGCATACATGCACTCACAAGAATGTAAAGCTTGTCAAAAAAGGGAGACGAACATCCTTCAAAATGCAGATAAAAACTGATGAACTCAGGAGAACTAACTGTAGAAATGACTTACCAATCTCCAGATCAATGTCCAGGCCCAATGAGTCCGTTTTGGACAGGTCAGAGGGCTGTATTACAGGGACCGTAAAGGGTTGAGATGAAAAAAGCTTGGGCAACTCAGTTACAGGTCTTAAGGCAGGTTCTTGTTCAAGTGCACTCTTTACGGCCCCCAACAATCCTTGCTTTGGCCCAGACTGCAACACCATTCGAATCTGTTAGTAAGTCCTAAAATAGCCCAATTAATAAAAGCGCGCTATAAAAAGGTTAAGACAGTTCGATTCTGCATTTGAACGAATCTTTAATTCAAACCTTTAATGGACTATTAAACACACCACTCAATTGTACGAAAACTGAGAATCTTTAGTCACAAATGAATCAATTTAAAATAACATTTATTTCCACGAAGTCCTTCCTATTTCTATCACACGACAGTTCTTCTAGTCTTGTAGTAAATAGAAAAGATGGCCATTCGTACCCACACTGTGAATCATCTGAAACTTGCAACAAACAAATGCAAAGGGAACTACCCTCACTCGTACCTTTTTCCGGGGCAAAGAGGTGGTGTACTCCATTGCAGCCTCAGCAGCAGCTCCCAGGTCCTTGTCAAACAACCGAGGTGGAGGGTCCAGCGTACTAAAAGAAAGACAACCAAATTACCAGGTCAAATAGTAGACCAAAATTTCCAAATTCCAACTACAACAGTACAAGAGTTAATACCAGTAATGACCTTCCAACTGATTTTTTAAGGAAAGCATTCATTTGGGTATGGGTCGCTCTTTTGTGAATCAGTAGAGCTAACATTATAATTTGAAGTGACATAACATCTGAGTCACATCGAAGTACCTCATGCCGTTCTCCTCTGCAAACACCGAAAGATGAATAAGCTCCTTTCCTTCACTTATCTGCAATCACAATATTAAGAACAGATATTGAACTAATATTAACAAAGAAAGGCCTCATAAATCACACATCCATGTCTTTTGAAAATTTGCTGCTACGCAATCAGAAGTCAATTTCAGGCTCCTGCACACCACTTTCAATCAATTTCTAGAGAACATCGTCACTGTAGACGAATATTACAGTAGTCAAGGGAGCCTTTACCCAGAGAAAGTGGAAACAGAAGCATCCAATCATTCAGAACTGGTATATAACTAGAAAAGGAGATGTATGGATATATAATTTACCATAATGATTCGCCCATTAGCAGCAGAACCGAGTGTTGCCAAGAACCTGTAACTAATCTCAAGCTGCCAATGTAAGCATTGGGTCAATGTGGTTTCCATCACAATTCGAAGATCAGGCAGCGACCTGCACCAAGAAAGCACCGAACGTTTCAGTAGGATAAGGTGAAAACAATATTGTCGGTAATAACTACAAACCATCCTATCGTTCAACAATTTTTACCTTATCTCGAGGTGACCAGACTCATACAGCAAAATGGCGCCAACAGCGTGCGTGGAGGGGTCTTCAAATGTGGAAGCCCAACAACAGGAGTGCTCCAACTTTACTTCTCGTAGAGTATCTCCAATGTTCTGTTCATAATCATACAAGATCAAAACCATGATGTTTTAATCTCAAACTTATAAATCTCATTTATTCAAAAAGATGACCAGACGAACACTCCCTATAAGCAATAATAAGGAACTCAAAAAAATAAGAGAAACAGAACAAGCTAGTAACTTTGCTCACCTGAGACGGTGCAGAGACAAGCTGGATCCAATCTTGAGTACACAAAAATAGATAGGAGCTTGATGGTCTCGCTCTGGCTGACTTCACACTGGGATCTTGAGCTGTACTTTCTTGAACAGGTGGTGCGATAGCAATGTCTGAAGCAAAACCCATCATAAACTATCCTCAGCGGATTGCAACAGCGTGAAGAGAAAGATGTCAAGACACCAAAAGGTCCATGATCTAGATATCGTGCAGGCCAAAGAAACTATTCACAGCAGCATCACCATGAATAAGAAACTGATGGATATTTTCAGAAAAAAAACGGAGTGTATAATGTCCTACAGAAACTAGAAGGGAAGAGAGCAGCATGCTAAAGAGGTACTTCAAATGTGGGTTTGACGGTAATAACTGACCTAGAAGATCCATGTAGAGAGTTTTTGAAGGCGCTTCAGGCTGCCTTGGACCTGGAGCGAGACAATCACCAGTGCTCCCGTCCAGGATAGCCACAGTTGCTTCTTCATTCACTGCATATAGCACCGTGATGGCACTCACGGAAGCATGTGGCTGTTCGGAATCTGGCTCTCCTGAGTCAATAGGGCCCTCGTCTTTCACTGCAAATTTCAACCTAGCAATCCCAGATGAATTACCGAGCCAGCTTCCAGAAAATAAGAGCATGGAAACTTCCGGATCCAGAATCGAAATCAGCAATCACCACAAAAAGAACCATTTCTCAGCATGAGGGATTTCAATAAAGAAGTAGAGAGTAGTGATTTTGAATTTCAGCAAAGAGATGGGTAGCGTATCTCACAGACCATTCCACTTTCATCGCCAACTGCTAGGCGATCTGAGTCGCCGGAAATAACAATGCTGCTTATAGCGGCTTTATGCACATGTAGTTCAGCAATGCACTGGTAACCAGCCGGGCTATTCACAGCCTCACCTGCAACGAAGGAAAGAAAAGGTTGCACGATCTAAATATCAGTGAAAGAAAACCCACGAGCACATGAAAGCTGGAACACCACAGTTCAGATTAGTCAGAGTGATGAGCACTGACCAGAGCATGCAGAAGAGTCACTAATGATCTTGCATGACACCTCTTGGGCTTCAGTGTTGAGTTTGAACACATACACCTGTAAAAGCACCAAGGTTTTATTAAAGTCCCATGATATAAAAACGAACCTGCTATACGTCACATGCTAAGAAGAGAATACCTTCCCCTCTTGGTCACCATATGCCAAAAGACCAGATTGCTCATTCAGGACCACAGCTGAGACGGGAGCTGGATCCTTATTGGTCTGCAAAGAACAAACCCCCATATCAATAAACAGTCATGTGTGCAGCATCGAAGAAAGAAAAACTCCGTAGATTTTGTTGTAGTCATGATCAAAGAACCATAATCTACCAGCTATTTTACGGTAGGTGTATCGGACATTCACCTGAGCCTTCACAGTGCACAACAACTCAATCGATGGTGAAGAAATATCCCAAACTTGTATCCCACCACGTTTGCGCCCTGTTACAAGAAAGAGCCTCTCCTTGGTACTGTCATCGGAGGTAAATTGAGCTCCTCCAGAAATAGGCCATATTGTTCCAGCAGCTAACGTAGGTAAGGGATCCTTTTAAAGTGAATTAAAGTGAATTTCGGATTTTCAACCGTAAGATCTTAAAATATACTTTTATATAAACATGCCCTAGAATTTTGGTTGCAATCCACCGCACGGATTGATAGATTATAGTGTTTAAAGTCAAAACAATGGTTCATTTTCTTCCCTGCGTTGAGTAGATCAGCAGACTTTGACTTCACTTTGTATCAAATTTTTGCATTGTACAAGGTCTAAATCTTTTACCATTGTCTTAAGCATGATGTTATTTCCCAACACACCAACTTTTCGAGGTAAAAAAGGGGTGTAGCATATTTAAATCAAGTGTGCAAGGAGTGGAGGTTCAAAAATTGACATTTCACGTTTTATTTTTTTATAAACTATGTATGTGTTCGAATGATAATCCAAACGGTCAATGAGAAGGTTTTCACCACATATTGTTGTTGAAAAAATAAAAAGTGAAAAATATGAAGATCTCTAGGTTTAATGAAGAAATGAGGAATTTTTTTCCCCCTGATGCCCGACAATGTGTGAAAATGTTTGACTTGGAATAAAGTGCATTTTTACACTAAAGACAAGAATTTTTTTTGAAAATTTCCAAAGAAGGAAATATTCTTTATATGTGTGAAAAATCTCAATGTCAATAGAAACTTTTGTCAAAAAATTTGGAGGTGCCTGGAGTCCCCACTTTTGGCTTTAAGTGGTACTAACTTTCAAACCACAAATCCAAAAAATAAAATAAAAATATCTCCACGAAGCTCTTATCAGAGGCTATCTTGGATAAAATTTTCAAAGAAAAAGAATTTTTCCCGAATTGTAGGTACATGCCCAAAATCCAATTTGACCCCGGAGGGACGTTTGGTCCTTTAGGGGTTAAGTCAATTTGGGACTCAATTGACATTGTATGTCAAAAACATTTGTGTAGAAAGATGCGGAATTAGGAATGAAACTCAACAAATATTTTTTCAAATTTAATCACAAAGATTTGGAATTGATATAGAATTTTAAAAGCCCAAAAACCACCGGAGCCCATAATCAAACTCTAGAGTAGGTGAGATTTGGTGCCCTCCTTCACCCAATGCCAATATGTGTGAGTGAGTAAAAGAGAGAAGACATGCCATAGATAACCAATTCATTGAGGGTACCCAATGTTGATTGGCCTTGTACAACTTTTGAGGCAATGCCACCAATGAGAGTTCAATTGAGGTGGAACAACCCAAAATTGCACACATCATGACCCAATGCAGATAATGAGTGGTGTTTACAGATTTTGAGTTATCGGTTTTGGGTCACTTCATGCACCATTTCAAGCATTTGTCATTTTCATGCACCATGCTATGCATACTCTACTAATCGGAATTGGGTGCCTCTACCTTATCTCATAGCATCTTGTACCTTTGTCCATTGATTTGAGGTATGTAATGGATCATTACTATCAACCGTATGATACGAAAAGACTTCGGATTGACTTCAAGAGTTTGAGCAAAATGCTGGAGTATATACACATTGATTATGAGATTTCTGCTCACGGATGTAGATGCAACAGACTGTACATTGATCAACAAATATTGCAAATACTGAAAATGAAAATATCCGCTTCAAATATCAATTTATGATAATAGAAAAGAATAAAATAGTGAGCGTCCTCCACCTGTAGGTTAGCCCTAGGCAAAATATCTTCCCAGAATGGATGGATGAAAAGAAGGTCTATTGGCAAGAAATCAAGCATTAAAGGTTTTATCCATAGTCTAATGTGTGGGCGCTTAGGTATTTAGGGGCTAATTTCAGCTACTTATGTCCCATTTGCAACACACGAACATTTGCAGTGAGGATAACAACCCCAAAATTTCTTTGACTATTTCACACCAAAAACACTTCAAAATTGCTAGTTTTAGTGCAATGAGTAGGGAAGAAACGTAAAACTTTTATTTCTACTTCTGACTGTAGGATCTCAATAAGGACTTACTAAGTAACATACTCACAAAATTTCATAAACTTTGACCGCACGGATTGTACGATTATAGTGTTTGAAGTAGAAAAAAGGATTCATTTTCTTCCCTGGGTTTAGTAGGTCAGCAGATTTTGAGTACACTTGGTGTCAAATATGTGCTCTACACAAGGTCTAAATTCATTTCCATCATGTTAAGGATGATACTAGATCCATGTACACCAACTTTTAGAGGTAGAGGTGGGGTGTAGCATATTCAAAAAAATTGTGCAAGTAGTGCAGGTTCATGTTATATCTTTCTATGAACTTAATATGTTTTAGAATGAGAATCCAAACAGTCAATGCAAAGGTTCACACCACATTATGTTGTGGAAAAAATAAAAAGCGAAAAATAAGAAGATCTCTAAGTTTAATGTGGAAAAGAAGAAGTTTTTTGGCACCTTGCCCAACAATGTGTGACGATGTGTGAAAATGTTTGACTTGGATTTATAAGCTTTTTTTCACTAAAGACAAGAGATTTTTTTCGACATTATGAAAGGAAATATTAGTATTTGCTACCACTGAAAATCTCACATTCAATAGAGTGTCCTAGTAAAAGTTTTTGGAGTTCCCCGACGTGCCCGCTCTCCCCATTTGAACTTCAAAACTGTATAATTTTTTCATTAATTGTTGGATTGAGAGAAAAATTGGACTCCCACGAAGCTTTTGGTAATGTCCATCTTCAATAAAACTTTCAAAGAAAAATGTTATTAATTGACACCACAAGAACCTTTTAGTGTCCCCTAAGGGGACTCTTGGAAATTTAAGGGTTAAGGATATTTGAGAACATAAGAGTTGTTTATAAAGTGAGACAAAGATATCGAGAATTTCGACATCAAGTTTGGTTCATTTTTGTTTCTTATAACAATTTCAAGTTCCTACGATTGATTTGAAGAGGAGAAAGGGAGCTTTCTTTTTGGTACAATATGATCCCTCAAACAATATTTTTTGATTCAAATTTGATCCATCAAACAATATTTTTTGAATTTGAGTCCAACTAATGAAATGAAGCTAGTGTTGTCTAGTTTCCATACCATTTTGAAAAGAAAAAAAACATAAATCCGAATATTTTATTGCAATTTGAACATGGAACTTTCATTTACACCACAAGTTTTGGCACTATAATGTCCACCTTTGGTGAAAATTTCAGATTTATTAGCATAATTGTATTTGATATTAAGTTTTTTCACTTTTTCTTCAGAAAATCAGAATAATTTCAATTTTTCACTAAAAAATTTGTGATTTCTGTAACATATTTGAGACATGTGATCTCATCTCTAAAAAATAAAACTAAAAAACTTCACTTATATTTGATGAAAAACTAGAGCATACAGTAGATTGGAAATTTAGATTGATGTCACGGTCATAGGCTCCGTTGTTTAAGGGTTAAACTCTAAAAGCCCAAACATCCACGTATTGGATCATGAATAAAATCTTCCATAGTTTATTTCATGTCAACAGACATCCTTTGCATCCATCCATTTCTTGAAAATCATTTATCTTATTGTAACACAAGCTTCGGTACCCGTCATTCCGACCGGGGAAGGTTTTTTATTAGTGCTCCTCAGAATAAAATTTGTTTGACGTATCATATTTTAGATAGCAATTTGCATCCCTCGGAACGTTGTGCGTTGATCCGCAAAACATCGTCATTCCGTGCGGCAAGGATGGCACGACCGCTGAAGTACTCGCGCGCATTTGCTTCGACTTCAGCAATTCTTCCAAAGACGGCATTGATCAAGCCGTTCAAGGTGTGATTGCCGACAATCATCGCCCATGGACACCTGATCATGTCATCTTTCACCTTCTCCAGCCTGTCCTCCCCCAGCGTCAGGAGCTACTCTGGAAATGTACGGTTGCCCAAATCGACACGGCGTTCACCAACAATAGCGCACATGTTCCGACGAAGTCTTAGGGTTTAGGGTTAGGATTTAGTGTTAGGTTAGGGTTAGGATTTAGGGTTAGGGAGCGGCGGACAGGTTTAGGGTGATGCCTATTATATAGGTCGATACGTACAAGGTGCTTTTAATATTTTTGTAATTTTCCTATAACAAACACTAAATTTCAAAGTGAAAATTTTCAATTTTAGTGTAGGTAATGAACAATTAAAGTCTGCTAAAAATATTTCTAATTTGAGTTTAGAAACTACCAAGCTCTTTCACACTTGACAAGGACTCTAGTTGAGAGACCACTAAGTTCTTTTACATCTAATTCTAAGGAAAAATGAATAGTATTACTATGTATCAAGAAATTGGTATCTTACTGAAACATTGGATGACTTTACAAATCATTTTTGAGCCCAAAAACTAGCCAAAGAGTAAGAAAAATTGAGGTCTATAGCTATGGTTTGTGAACAAGTCATTGCAGAAGTATCATCTAAGTATCCCCTTGATGTTAAAGTAGATAAGTATTTGAAAATATCTTGGCTACGAGGGAAAATTGAAAAATGAAGTAACTCATTGGTTTTAAAATTCTCCGCTTTCTGAATTGTAGGTAATTCAAACCAGTGATTATTTTTGGCTAGTCCATTTGCTACATTCAAACATTTGGTGGCTAATCTATACCAAGGATTTTAGGGATCAAAATCATTTTAAGAAGCCAAAAGACTAAGAAACTTTTGAGACTTATAGTTGAGGATCAGAACAACTTATCACCAAATTAGTACCACATAAGCATCACTCTAATACTACATGAATATTTGAAGATGTCTTGGTTACAAGGAAAATCTGAAATAAACAAATAGAATTGCAGCCCATTTATAAGTAGGAGAGATTAAACCCCTAAACTTCCTGGACTATTTTACACCAAAAGTACTCCAACTGCCCACTCTAGTGTAAAGAGTAAAAAATTATCAGATAAAGTTTAATTCAAAAATTGAATCGTAAGATCCTAATCAAGATTCAGAAAATTGGCTCCGCATATTGGAAGATTATTATAGTGCTTGAAGTGAAGAGATATGTTCTTTTGCTTCTCTTTATTGAGGAGATTAGTAGAGTGTGACTTCCCTCCGTGTTAAATTTTTGCATTAACCCTTTGGAGCCTAATGCATGTTTATGTAAAACCAAGATTTGTGCTAATTCATTTCTTTGTACTAACTTTGATGGAAATATAATGCCTAATTTTAGTATCTAACCTTACAAAATTGAACTCAAACCATGATCCAGATTTTGGGGAAAATTTACACAAAATTCAATGGTTGCTAATATATTATACTCTTTAAAGTTACCATATATTGAGAGTGGAAATTGTGGATTTTGGAGGGTATACTACTTCATCCATCAATAGATTCTTGTAAGAATTTTTGTACATTGAATGAAAGAGGTTCAGATGTGCACTAGGTTGATAGCTTGGCATTGACATATCATATGTAAAGGAAACATTTACACTTGATTATTGATGATTTTTTTATTTCATTTACCTGATTTTATACGAAAATGATTGAAATTTTATACGATTAAAACGGAAGTTTTGTATGTGATGAGAGAGATTGACAATCACAAAATAATTAAGGGTCTCTTAGAGAAAATTCCAATCAAAATTTAAGATCAAAATCATTTTGCATGTGTATGAAATACAACACAGTATGTGGCATGGTATTCATTGTATTTTAGCGGATTTGATGTATTTTGCAATGTATTCCTAGCTTTTCCATGAGTTCTATAACTCCAAATTGTGATCCGATTTTTGCAGGGGGTACAAACAATTTGTGCGCAAATCTAAACATCAAATTTCATAACCTAATACCATACAGATTTCATGAAAATTGTGATTTATCACATCTAGAGTCCACATTTGGGTCTTGTGGGCTTCAAAGGATTAAACAAGGTCCAAATCTTATCCCATCATGTGTGGTATAGTGTTAGTAGGTAATACACCAATTTTTAGAGGTAGAGGTTGGTATAGCATATTCAAAAAACATGCAAGGAGCAATGGTTCGAAGATCGCCTATACACTTTTTTGTAAACTCAATTTGTTATAGAATGAAAATTGAAATAACCAAGAACAAGATTTATACCACACCTTGTAGTAGGAAGATAAAAACTAAAACAACATTCAAAATGTCAAATTTTAATGTGGACAATGAGAAGTTTTTTGGCCTTTTGCCCAACAATGCGTGAAAATGTTTGACTTGCATGATAATAGAATTTTTACACTAAAAACAAGTTTTTTTTGGACAATTTCGAAGAAAATGATATGCATCTAAAAGAAAAATCAAACATTTGTGATAGAAATTGACATCATAGTAGTCTGCTAAATATGGGAAAGTCTCGGGAAAGTCTCCTAGACGGACAAAATGCCAATTGTCCCTTAAAGTTAAGAGTCAATGGATTGCGTAAAGCATGTGCTTTCATTTTATTTTATAGTCGTAAAAATGAAGTCTCTTGATTTGGATGTGCAGTACAAATTTGGAGGTTTTTGTGTGCTTTTAGTGTTGTCCTTGGACATTGGGTGTCCTATAGGCCAGGTGCTCATGAAACAGTGAAAAGAGTTCTCTTTTCACATGGTGTGGTTCACATGGGTTTTTTGAGTGGGCTTATTGATCTGGTAGAAGTTCGGGTTGAAATGTGCTTCACCTCGAAGTATTTAAATATGTAAAATATAATTTTCTAATGTGCGTCTACAGTATTAGAGTTTTAGCAATTTTTACTTTCTATTGAGACACAATTGAACTTCTTTTTAGATGTCTCTAATGATTCATTTTGAAATTTTATGACGTAAAGCAACAAAAAAAATTTCCCTCTTGAGTAGTGAGGAGTTGACATCCTGTACTTTGTTTGATATAAATAATCCTAGCATTTACAATATGTAGATAATTAAACCATATTTGGAAAAAATGCTAAAATACTAGAGTAGAGTAGAAAAGTTGGAACATTTTGGCATGTGTTTTATGGTCTTTTCATTATTATTTCCACTCACTTTCTACATATTAGTGTGTGCACTTTTTTTGTTTGAAATAATCTTATTTTTTTTACTACAAATTGAAGGTTGGCTAGCAAATAATTAATTTAAGAAAAATAATCTAAATATCACCTTAAAAGTTTATTTTGACGATTTATTGTTTTTATAAATTTTGCAAAAAATCCCCATCAAGATTTTGAATTATCAGTTAATTGATCATACTTTTAATTTAATTAATAAAATTAAGTCTAACTAGCATGAGGACTACAATAGCATTAATAATTTTTAAGAAGATAGTGCTGAATGAAAGGTGATGGAAAAGGAGAGTGCGTTAAGGCATATTCCACAATGGTTATTCAACTCCATAGAAGAATGTATAAAAGAGCAGGATCCTGAAATAATAAATACAAGACAAAGCTTCACCAGATTTATTTTTGAAGGCTCAGTTAGAACCAAATCAATTAGGTGTGTGATAACCAACCTATTTGTCCTTCTATTGATTTTTTTTGTGACTAGGTGCAACTTTTACTTCATGTTATGTTGACCAACACATCCATACATGTGCATAGTGAAAGAAAAGATCCAAGATACACTAAAGATCACATTTAGTGTAGCGCCCAGTAAATGACTTGTAAATGCTATAAGTTTTTACTTTAAGTGAATATTTTTACCAACTATGTTTATAATGATCCTCTTATTTGAATACTATAGAGAGTTGTGCTCTTGGTAAAAATTGGCATCAAGAGTAAAAACTTATCGCATTTACAAGTCATTTACTGAGCACTACACTAAATGTGATCTTTAGTGTAGTTGCCTAAGCTAAGATCAAACTTCATCTGAAAATCAAGTGTGTAAACTTTTTAAATGTAAAAAAAAATTAGGGAAAGGAAGAAGATGTACTAAACCATAGTAGAGCATGAGAAATCAAGGCTCACAAATCATGGAACAAAATCATTATAAAAACGTCATGGAACACAGTTGAATGTGACAATTTTAGAAATATGATATTAATGTTTGAGTACCGTTGATGTTTTCAATCCAAGTTGAATGTGAGTAGTTGCCTTGTGAATAGTACTAGGAATATCTTCTTTGGCCATCATATGCGCAATGGTCAGGCTTTTTAATTATTTATGGAAACATCATTTATGACATTTTCATAAATATCATGTTATGGGTTCCATGTGAATTGACAATACCTTCATTCCTCTTGAAAAACCTCCTACACTTGTCTCAAAGAGCGTCATCACCATACTACTATACACCATCTTGATTCTTGATCTCTGCACCTGTGATGTGACCTGCTTCACCAATTACACGGGCCAAGTTCAGGCATCAATTAAGGTAAGCCCCCCTAAAACCGACAAGTTAAGGAATGTGCATACATGGAGAGAGGAGATAATTATACTACTATTTTTGAGTTAGCCAATAGAATTACAATTCCAACCCAAGTGATTTCATATTTTTCCAATGAAAACTGAATTAGTTATGAATTTTCAAACTGTGCGGCCATGTTTAGTGGGTGCCCATAATCAACGACCAAAAGTAAGGGTCTTGACTAATAGCAAACCTCGATTTGGAGCTCAGTTGGTGGTAATGGGATGGAAGAGGGTTGGATATACCCCAATTTTACAGGCGTTGGCTATGGGCTTTTTTTGGTTCTTGGGGGGCTTACCTTATACGGGCCAAGTTTAGGCACCAATTAACTTCTATGCCAAACAATGTCCTTCTTTGCTTGCAATGTGAGCATGTGCTATAGTGGTCAAATATTAGACTTTTCCTAAAAGTCCTTACTAAAGAGGTAAGAAATGAAAAAGGCATGGTGAGATTTTACCCCTAAAGGCCCAAGGTGTTTTGAAGGAATCTCTCATCTATTGATTAAAATTTTCCAAGATGAACTTTTTGAGGATGTAACCATAGGATCTTCTTCTAAACTTGTAGGAGATGATGTGGTTAAAATTTTGTGAATTTTGACTATACGAACTGAAAGATAATTACAGTCAAAGTGAAAAAAATTGTGCCCCGTCGGTACACTTGGGCCTTAAGTGGTGAAATATAGAAAGAAAGAGAGCATGATTTTATGCTCTTCTTGTTTGCACCAATGAAATGCATGGCAATCAATGCTCTTGGCCCCAACAAGCTAGAGCTCCCACACAGTTCCCAAGCCAAGTTACTCTGTCCATTTGGTCCAAGTTACTAACATAAGATAATAGAGAAGGTACACTAAAAATGGCATATGGTGTATCTACACTTTATGATTTGAAAGTGCCATGGTTTTTTAAACTTTTGATGAAGTTTTTTACCAAGAGCAAAACTATCTTTACTACTCAAAAAGGCGGATCATTGTAGACATAGTTGAAAAAATATTCATCAAGACTAAAAATTTATAGCATCTATATATCAATTAGTGTGGATACACTAAATGTGATGTTTAGTGTAGTAACATGAAGGGTGACCCCCTTTCACCTCCATTAGAAGAACAACTCCGGTCCCCGCTAGGGGGCCGGAGTAAATAAAGTGTTTGTTTGTTCCACCACTAAACCAATGTCCACCAGACATAGGTTTAGTAGTATGGAACTACATCCCCCTCTTGAGGATAGACTCACTTCCACAAAAACTCTATCGTCCGAAACTACTTCTCTATTATAACTAGAGTTGTTTGAATTCACCCTATAGGACCAAGTGTCTGTGTGGGGGACAATTTTTTTTATTTACGATCCCTATGATAAAAATTCACAAAAGTTTTATCACATCATCTCATTTAAGTTGAAAAGAAGATCCTACCGTTACATTCTGAAAAAGTTAATCTAGGCAGTTTATAATCAATAGAGTAGAGATTCCTCTAAAATATCTTGGTCCTTTAGGGATTAAAAAGGGGGTTGTTACACTTGGACCAAGGACCAAATTCCATTGAGGACCAAACTATGCCGAGATGCCAGGTTTTGAAGTTGCAAACAAACATTAAAATATGCATTATGCGGAGTTTAGGTCCTTGTAGTGTGAAAGCCCAACTTGGTACCAAGTTGAGAGACCGTGACCCAAACTATTTGACAAATCCCAAGTCAATCTTTACTTCTTAAAGGTCCTCATTATTTAAAATTTTCCTCTCTCTTTCTTTCTTTAGTCATGGAGCCTAGAAGTAAACACATTTTGGGTAGGAAAAAATCAAGGAAGTGGTCAAAATGCTCATTACTCAAAAAATCTAGCACAAGCTTTGGCATGAAAAAAAATCCAGGTAAAAGATTTCAAGTGAAAATTTGAATTATACATTCCAGGTAAAAAAATTAGACAAAACATTTTGGATAGAAAAATTCAAGGTAAAATGAGTTATTGTTTTAATCTTCCCAAACTTCCCTTGAGGGACCAAACTCTTGGTGCCAAAACCTCCAAAGAGTGATGCCATGTGGGCATTTTGGACGCCCTTGGCATCTCGACCCTTGGTCCGAGATTGAGAGCTCAAAGATCCAACCAAGGCCAATTTGAGACTCTGGACCAATCAAATTGCTAATAGCACTTGGCACCTCGAAGCTTGGTCCGAGTGTGAAACCCCCTTCAAATTCAACACTTTGGACAATAATAATCACAATGGACAGGTTTTTGGAACACATGATTCCTACAAGTGAAGCCTCGTCAGTCTCTTATCCACTCTTGATCTGTTCACACCCTGACATCAGAAGGTTTGTTTGTCATAGTAACACGCCCTGCTCATTACATGCAGCAAGAAGAAGAAGAAAGAACGCCAATCTCCGAAGGAGGCCGGCGTGAATAAAGTGTTTGTTCGTTCCACTACTAAGACCATGCCCACTGAACAAGGAGTTAGTTAGCTAGAACTACTTCCCCCTCTCGGGAATAGACACTATGTAACGAGTGATCAAACACCACAAAGCCAATCAATCAAAAAGAGTAGTAAGGGATGAGAGGGGGGAGAAGAAAGAGAGGAGGGGGGAGGAGAAAGAGAGGAGGGAAAAATGTAGAAGAGGGAAAGGTGGAGAGGGGGGGTGTGTTTTGCAATGTTAAGAGGTGAAGGGGTAATTTTATGGGGGGTCTAGTGTGTTGGGAAGGGCTTGGTTGATTTCAATTTTGCGTTTAAGTAGGAGGATGGACATAGCATGTTGTATGGCAATGATGTTAATGTTTTTAAAAGTATTTGTAATTGTGTCAATAGGGATTTTGAAGGCGTCTTCAAGGATTTTTATGGATGGGATAAAGGTGGTGGCACGAGCGCCGGCTGTGATTACAATAAGGGGTCCACTTTCCATCCGAGGGCAGTGATGTCATCGATAAGGGGTTGATATTTGTTGATTTTGTTTTCGATTGTTTCTGGGAAGAATCTGTCATTATAGTATGTGAATTCGATGAATTGAATGGTGTAATCTTGATTTACGTGGTCTGGTGGGGGGGTTATTGTATGGTAGGCCTCTAACGCATAATATGTCTGGTTTGAGTCGAGCATTGCAGTGGCATCGTTGAGTGTCACATGTACATGGGAGTAGCCATGGTGGAACCGTATTTTCTTGTGGATTGTTATTGAAGGTGCCGGCATTCATGAGGATAAAACATCTCGATTTGTTATCAGAGGTGATTAATTTACGGATTTCCCATACGGCTTTGTTATGTCTTTTGACAATTAGAGCGTGTATATGGTGGTTTTGGCATTAAAGTAGAACATGGAACCATGTGTCGGAGTCCGTGGAAGTGCATATGGGGCATGTTATAGATGAGAATCTTTCTATTCCAAAGAAGAGTTGTTTTCGAGCGTTTCCCATATATTGACTGGTACGGAATTTGATGAGGCATGTCATTTGTGAGTCTGAGATGATGGGATTTTTCCAAAAATTTGTAGAGAGTTCATTATCTATATTGTTGTTGCCCGTCCATTTTTCTATATTAGGGAAGTTTTCTGCGATTGTGTCAAGGTTGTTGTAGAGGTCTTGTTTCTTTAGATATTTGTTTAAGAATCTAACCGGGCCTTTATCCGGGGTATCTTCTTTAGAGGGCCACTCTTCTTTTTGGAAGTAGAAAGGGGTAGCATGAGCATGTTTGTATGGGTCTTTGGCATTTTTATGCAATTTTTTGTGACCTTCTTTTGCAAGTTTATTTGCTTGTTCGTTTCCATCAATATTGGCATGGGCTCTAACTTTGTGTAGAGTTGTTATTTGTGTTCGGCTTTGTAGCATTTGAACCATTGATTTTAATATAGTTTGGTCGGGGTGGCTATTGTGGAGGGTAGGGTGTGTTATTTGTGTGTTTAGTAGATAAAGTGCATTGATACAGTCTGTAAATATGTGTGCGGGTTCGTTGTTATATTTTGATATGATGACTTGTAGTGTTTATTGTATGGCCATAAGTTATGCTCTGAGGATGTTTTGTAGTCCATGGAGTCTTTTGGCTAAATTAATTTCTTTAATATGGTTATATATACCATAGCCAGCTTTTTCTTTGCGCCAGTTTCCCGGGCTAACTTGTTCCGGTGGTTTGAAGGAGCCATCAGTATAGTAACTATGTGCAGGGTCAAATTTTGGTGAGATTAGAGTTTGGTAGTTTGGGAGAGGTGGGGGAGTTACAAGGTAGTCTAATGTACTATTGGAGTAGTTTAGTTTGACCATTTTTTGTTGCGATTTACGGGGGTTTGTATACTTAGTGGCGGGGCCACTTTTGTGCATAGGTGGTGTATGTTTAGGGAATTTGCTACGGAGGTGAGTTCGGCTAGTTGTTCTAGGGTGCCAAGAGTTTGATTTTGGTGGTAGACACATATTATTTGTAGTGTAGAGGGTTCAATTTGGGGCTTTTTTTGTTCGGGTGGGATAGTGGGTTCTTCGTATGGGATTGAGTCTGCTTCGAATAGTGCCATGATATGGGAGTCTGGGAATGGGTTAGTTTGCTGGTTAAAGTTTTGTACCAATTTTTGTCCGGTGTGATAATGAGTGTGGATGTGTAGTGTGGATTGTTTTTGGCAGCAAGGCGGGCCCAATGTAGTGCTTGTTGAGTTTCCTCCTCATTGTGAGGGTGAGCTATACCTTTCCATTTATAGTCAAAGGCTTTCCCCAAGGATCCAAAATTTTTATCTCTTTCAAAGGATGAGTGGAATTTTTTTAATTTGGTGGAGCATGTGATGGGGGAACAGAAGTATGATTGTTCAATATTGAAGGATGAGATTAGTGAGTCTAGAATGAGTGGGTATTGTGAATTGTTCATTTTTGAGGGGGTTTTTTTTTGGAATGCAATATTTATATCTTTGGTATAGCCAAATTAGTTCAGTTTCAAATGGTTGGGTTGTAGGTTCAATGTTTGTAGGAGTTTATAGTTTTAAATTGTATTGGTTCCATAGCCATTGGAGTCTAGTAGTGGGAATAGTTTGTAAATGTCTGCCATTTTCTTTATATAAATGGGCATGGTTATTCTCTATTTTAATTGTGTTCGAGGATGTGAGAATGTCGTTTTCGGAGTTACATTCTGTTGTGTAGATGTTTAGGAGTGGAATGATTATGGGTGGAGTCATGGATCTTGAGTCTTGTAGTTGTTCTTGGGGATGGTGGGCTTGAATGATTTCCGAATAGAATTTATTTGTAATTTTTGATAGTATTGTTTTAATTTTTCGGTGTTATATGTGAAGGTATTATGGTTGTGTCTTGGGAAGAGGTGTCTTTGGGGAAGCCATTTGTTGAATGTATTGTTATTGTGTTGCCATTGACATAAATATCTTGTATAGGTATTTTGTATATTGTTGATATCTAGGTGTTGTATACGTTCATGGCTTATGATTTGCTTAATAGGGTATGTGGCGGGATTTTTGGGGATGTATATTGGGGGCGGGGGTGGTATGGATGTTGTGGATTGGGGGGGGTGGATTGGTGGTAGGGTGGTTTGTGGGAGGATGTTGTGGATTGGGGGGGTGGATTGGTGGTAGGGTGGTTTGTGGGAGGATGTTGTTGTTGATGGTGATAAATGGTTCTTGAAGTATGTAGGAGTATGGGTGTATGTTACAGGGGGTATTGCATGTGGTGAGGCATGTTGGATGGCAGAAAAGTTGTTTGGCAACAGTTAGGGCACTCTTGATTAGTTTAGATGGGGTGAAGTGGAAGGTTTTGAAGTCCTCATTATTCATGATGTGTGTGCCGTTTGGTAGAGTAATTTGTTTTAATTCGAAAATATTTTTTGAGAGGAGTTTTTGTAAGAGTTTTTGGGAGAGTTGAGCGTCTAGTGCGTTATGGTTCACTGTTTCTTGTTGCCATAATACTTCTAAAGGTGTAGGATCAAAAAGGAATTTTGGAAGTATACTCTTCAGGTGACCTTTAGCTACGTGTTTTAATAAGAAAAGTGTACGTGTTATTGGTGGTTTTATACAATCCGTTTTTTTAATTCTAGGTATATTTTTGGCACTGCCATATTGAGCAAGAACATAATGAGTTAGTCCAATATATATTTTTCCGAGTCTTCCTTTGTCATTTAGAGCATTTTGTAATTGTTCCCCTATACATCGAAGATAGGCATTTTTGAGGGAGAAAGCTTTAAGTCCAAATAGGTTATGTGGAAGTTGGGTTATTGCGTTTGACATGCACTTTGGCATACCACAAATGGTTTTTTGTATGGCTATTATCTTTTGGTCAAGTTTTTTGATAGTTGGCATAGAGTATGGTACAACGTAGAAGCTATATGCTATGCCTGGGCGTATTACGGTGTGTATCATTTTGACTCACGAGGGCGAAGAAGAACACAATCAAGAGGACAGCATACGAGGGCCAAGAAGAACACAATGAGGAGCTCACGAGGGCGAAGAAGAACACGATCAAGAGGACAATTCACGAGGGCAAAGAAGAACACGATCAAGAGGACAGCATACGAGAGCGAAGAAGAACACGATCAGGAGCTCACGAGGGCAAAGAAGAACACGATCAAGAGGACAGCTCACGAGGGCGAAGAAGAACACGATCAAGAGGACAATATACGAGGGCAAAGAAGAACACGATCAGGAGCACACGAGGGCGGCGAAGAACACGATCAAGAGGACAGCTCACGATGGCGAAGAAGAACACGATCAAGAGCAGCACACAAGGGTAGAGGGTGAATTGGAAAGAATCAGGGAGCCTCATTCCTCTTCCAATTTGATTCGTTATCCTCTTGATTGCATGTGGAGAAGGAACCCTAATTTGTCCTAGTTACAACCATCGCGCGGAAGCACTGCCGAATTTTCAATAGAATTAGGTTTTTTTTTCTATCAAACTAACAAAACAATCGGCTTTAATAAAAAAACAATAGGAAAACGCAGTTGGAGGTGCATGTATGATACGAGGTTCGAGTAGGACTCTTATGTGAAAGTATATGATATGCACGTGGTGTATGGTGAATGGCTTAATAAACGTATGAGTTGAATGATGCACTGCTAGTCGCTGGCTGTGAGTCCGGGGGTGATTTAGATGGATAATTGAACACCGCCATTGTGTTAAGCAAGAAAAAACAACAAGGATTCTAAAAACAAACATAAGAAACGGAGTTATAATCAAAAAGATAATAGGAATATAAATTCTGGGTATAAAAAGGAAGCCTGTCTGCTGTCCGCTGCTGTCAGGGTCGCACCTAGGTCTGGAATTGGTTGCTGAGGGTTTAATCAAGTTCACAAGGCTGAGCCAAACTCATCTAAGCTTTAAAATGTTGAAAACAGAGCCCTAAGGCAAAACTTATGCTTGTTTGAAGGTTGGGTCCAATTTAAGGCTGGATTCAGTCATCACATCACTAATCAGCAACGAAGCGTCCAAGGAGACCACAATATGGATCACCATGCTTGTATGGGGTATGTATGAAGGGTTTCAATGATGTTTGCACAAGGGGCTGTATCCCGCATTAGGGTCTTGTGTTCAAGATAAGCCATCCGTTAGGGGGCGGTTTATTTGGCTCACATTTTGGTACGTCCGCGGGAGGAGGCGTGCTCATTGTTTGATTGTGTGGATTATTCTTCCTTGGATGTAGAGACAAACGCTAAGAGACTCAAGGTGTGTGGAGCGGCATGGAGTAGCTTGAGGTAAGTGCCCAATTGCTCATGTAATGATGGATTGATTGCTAAGTTGTGTGTATGTTTTGGATTATTGTGAATGAATGAACGTGCCAAGTTGTGTTTAAAGGTTGGGGTCTAGAAGGGAGTGTGGTTCCCCGACCTTCCAACCACAAAACACATTGTGTTGGAAGGATCCCCTTCTAGTCTTGTGGCTTGAGTTGAGTAAGGGGCCTAGGGGTGAAAGGTTGAGGCCCTCCCACGGATTTCCACAAGGACTTCCAGTAAGCCCCTAGGTCGAAGGGGAAGGGTGCATGAGCCCGGGTATGGGACAAGGGCGCCCCTTCCTTCCCCCCGCGCTTGACTAACCACCAAGGTAAGTACAACTTGGTGTTTATTGGGATTCTTGAATCAATTGTTGCAAGTTAATGGTATGTATGTGTGAATGAGCTACCTTGGAGGGGAGTTGGAGCCGTGGACGTGCCCAAGACGTAGGGTGCTGATTGGAAGGAGCGCGGCATACGGTATGTGTCCTACACCCTCTTTTAGGACCGCGAGTAGTAAGATAGGATCAACTTGAATGTGGTGACCATATTAGGGTTAGAAAACCCTGATTCTCTACTTGAGCCGTGTGGAACAATTGCCTTATAAATGCTAGGGCTGGCCGACCACGAAATTGCTTGCAACGAACCTTGTGCTAACATGTGGAGTGGTTGGAGTTGCTAAGAGGTAAGTTATCCCCCTCTAGAAAATTGTATGTGACCCATTGGTTGGCCTTAGAATCGTTAGAGTGCGCTTAGGTCCACGGTCGCCTTCAACTAATGGTGATAGGGTGGTTGGAGATGCATCAAGATATGTCTTCTTCACGTTGATAACATTGTTCACACACATTGTTGTATGCGGTCCCGTGATTGTGTCGTTTTCCTCCTAGTGGATAATGCCTAGCTCAAAGTGGTAAAAGGCGGAAGGGGGATACCAAAGATACCGAAGAACCCTACCTTTTATCAAGTTGAGGTCTAGGTCAGCCCCACAATAAGGATTTGTACAGTGTGGCGCCAATTGGGGAACATCTTTCCGACGGGGTGATGCTCGTGGAGACATTCCTCAATTTGGTTAGCTTTTTGTCGTTTGCCCATGAAGGGTAGACGTTAATAGGATTCTTCGGCGGCTTCATCGAGCTAAAACTCCACAACTAAAACTTTGGTCTTGGTCTTGGGCCAGTCCATCCTCGTGATAGTATTGGGAGTAGGAGTGTTGGAGACACCCACTCATTGTTCGAGTTAGGCCGTGTTTCGTGTTAGCACCCACGACCTTCAAACCTTGGATGGAGAACTTTTTGGGGGACATGACTACCATCAGTGAACATCAAGATCTAAACCTTGGACCCTAGAGTAGATGTCCCGTGCCACAAGGTCCCAAAGACCTTCCCTCACACCACCGTGGGAACCGGCGAGTGAACGAAGGAGAAGGTCTAGGGAACTCACCGAGGACACGGCGGAAGGATTCTTAGAGGTACAGCTAGAGGCTCTCCCTACTCCTATCCTTCCTTTTTCCCCATCTTTTCCTTCTACTTCATTTGATCCGGTGAACACCACCAACACCACTAGTCCACGAGGCACCACCTCAGCCCCTGGCCCCCTACCATGGCCTCTGGAAGACCACCCCCGTTCCGGCCTCCCATTAATCCCTTGGTTCAGCCAAGGGGTTTACCAATCGTAGTACCCGAGGGCTTGCAAGCGGCGCCTATGCCATCCAACTTGCCCACATTTAGAGGAACCATGGATAAAGACCCCTCCGCACACGTGGAACGGTTTCTAGAGCTCCTCACTACTTGCCTCATCACCAACACCGATTATTTCCTAGTGTAGTTCTCGTCTACCTTGAAAGATGCCGCTTACGAGTGGTATAGGAATCACCCCCCCGACACCTTTGAGGATTGGGATAGCCTCATGAGGGCCTTTTTGGAGCACTTTAGACCCGAAGTAGGTCAAAGTAACGCCCTCACAGTCCTAGCCGCGCTACGCCAAGGTCCAGGGGAGGACATTACGACCTACATTAGGAGATTCGAGCTAGTGGTTACAAGATTCGTGGGAAACCTCCTCACCACTGACACCTTGACCCAATTCTTTATCCAAGGGTTCAAGAACGAGGGAACCATTAGGGAGATTTTGAAGGTCCGTCCCACATCGTTACATGCTGCCAAGGCACAAGCTAGGCTAATAGAACAAGTTGATCGAGACCAAGAGCGCATGAGGAGGAAGAAAGAGCACCACATCCCTAGTTTCATACCAATCCATGCCAAGGGCAAAGGACCAGCCCTAGAGCCTAGCGAAGGTGCCACGGGTGCACAAGTCCCCATGTGGAACTACTATGCTCCACCCTTGAATGTTAGGCCGCCAATAGCCCTCCCCGAGCTCACCTATCACGAAGAGTGGGGCACATGGAATGAGGAAATGAAGAACGAAATCCTCCAAGGCCAACAAGGCTTTCAGGACTACTTAGCCCAACAAATCAAGGCCATGCAAGACCAAATGGCCTTGTTGATTAAAAACCAAGTCCCTAACCCCACACCTCCATCCATAGAGTCCGGTAGACATGTTTCGGGCCTATGGTGTACTCAATGTGGCCAACCTGGCCACACCAGCCCTTTATGCACCACCACATAGACATCCACTCAACCCCCGTATGTGCCTCCCCATAGGAATCAACCACCGACGGTGACTAACTATGTATCGCAAGGCTATGCATCTCTGAATCAAGGTTATTGGGGACCTCCGAGACCACGGTTTGAAATCCATCACACTCGTAGCAAGAGACACGCACCGGGCCAGTATTAGGTCAAAAGTGGAGTAGTGTGTGGTAACTGTGGAGGTAATCACCCTACCCAAGTGTGTCGTAGACCGGACAAGGTGATTCCCATGCCTTTTCCACCGGGGAACTACCCTCAACAAGCTCAAGACCACTTGAGAGGTGCACGTAACCCTCCCTCCGATAACCACCTAGTCTCTACTACGACTACAACAACAACCGCCATAATCAAACTCCTTCAATGGTGGTTAATACCAAGGACGGTTACATCCCTATTAACCAAGGGCAAAACCACAAGGGCCAACAAAACCAAGGCACACAAGATGTTCGCTATGCCACCATGTCAAGTGAAATCGTGTCCACGCACAGGGTTGTTCGGCCTTCCGTCCGTCCGGTAGTGTCCGTCCGTCCGGCTGTCTGTCCGGTAGAGGCTGTTGTCCATCCGACAAGGGTCAACCCTGGTTTGACCATGACTCAAGGTAAATCAATTTATCCACTGCCACGAAGGCGACTACGTGGCTGACACGTCGCCAACACGGCCGCGCGCATGCAGACAGGGGGGCGGGCGCGTGAAGGGATCGGACGGGTACGGAGATGGGCCGGGCGCATACTGAAGGGGCCGGGTGCGTGCGGATATGGGTCGGGCGCGCACTGAAGGGGCCGGGCGCATATAGGGGAGGACCGGGCGCATACCGTGTTGGGCCGGGCGCGTACAGGGGTGGACCGGGCGCGTACCGTGAAGGGCTGGGCGCGTGCAAGGAGGACCGCGCGTATCGCAAGTGGCCGGGCGCGCGCGGTGAAGGGCCGGGCGCATACTTGGAAGGGCTGGCGCGTCCGGCCAAAGTCGCGCGCGTTCATGGAGGGGCTGGGCCTGGCGCGTGGTCTTTGGGGTCGCGCGCGTACGGATATTGAATTCAAGGGTCGCGTGCGCTCTCTCACTTCTTAACATGCATGAGCTTCATGTCGCAATGTGTATGAAAAATGTTAATCTTTTATTTATCACGAGATGGGCAAAAAACACCGTTACATCACAATGCTAGTACGTATTGCAAAATGGTCAACAATTGAAACCTTCACTATCAATACGCTAAGTCAAAATATCTATATCTCATTGCGGAAGCAAGCGTCCGGAACTTCAAAGTTGAATGGTTTAGCCATTAGCTCGTCAACCACTTTGCAAAGTGTTGGACGTTTAAGGGGATCTCGCTCCAGTAATTTCTCGATCTTCACTTGGAAAGCTGGGTAGTTGACAGTTGATTTGAAGAATGTTGAGTCAGATTCTTTCTCCCAAATCGCTCTAGCCATCCACCCAACAGAGTACGAATCGGCGAGCTGGGTGTATTGGTGACGCCGCTACATCACATCCAATGCCGTTTCCGAATCTTGTGGGCCGAATTTGTAAAACAGCTCTGGAGCTACCCAATGTCGTCTACGGCGTTGATTGTCCAAGCTCCGTGTCTGTCCGGAATCCATATTTTGATGGCTCTTCGTGTGATACTCGGCTCGCAATTCCCCAATTACAAACGCCAATGAAGACGGACCCTGGTTTCACTGGAGGAAAGTGGAGACGCACGTTTGTGGGAGCGATGTCATTGTGAATGACATTTGCCTGTGGACTTGGGCCATGGTGCACACCAAAGCCCAGGCAAGCCTTGTGGACTTGGGCCATGGTGCACACCAAAGCCCGGAATGCTAAGATTTGTGTTGTATCCTCCGCCGAAATATATGGAGCTGCAAGATTGAGTTGCTCGAAGCCGCTGGATTTGCCTTTGAATCGACGGTTTTAAAAATGGGCCCAGCTACCACCATTCCACCACAATGTGTACGCCTCCATATTCTTTGTATTCACCGCCCAAAACTTTATAACTCCTGGGTGTGCAACATGACATATCATGGCCTCGTGAGACCGTTGTCTAAATTTCTCCTTCGGATGAGACGCCGTTGGCATTTTCCCGGCAAACTCCATGTATGCCGAAATGGCTCGCACACCCACGATGCGGACTTTTCGAACCTTTCCGTATCCACCAACGGCGTCATATCCGGAAAGTCCATTAACTCCGATATCTTCTGGAAGAAATTGCACGCTGTTCAACATATGCGCCTCCATGCTGACTTCATCGCTTGTTCATTCCAAGGCATACCTCTCGTACGAGAGCTTGAAACCTGCCGATGGTAGTCTTCACACCTTCGAGGAAGTTGCGGAGTTCCAAGTCCCGTGTCTGATGCTGGCCCCCGCGAGGTTTTTTCACCTCACAATCGAATACATGAGATGCATTACTCGTACATTGAGTGATTAATCTCTCCATGAATGAGGCATAATGAGGCATATGCATCCTTGAACGATTCAAAACTCTCCAAAGCGCGCTCAAATTTCGACTGGAGGTCGGCCTATAGGTACATGATTCCTGGCTCTCCCTTTTCCAAATAAACTTGACGGGATCGCACCACGTCAGTTTCACACCATCGACGGTAGTATTGTATTGCCACACCTTGAAGAAACGCGGTATACTCTTTTGGTGGATAACCGGCATCCTTCTCGTGCGCAGACATTTTTTGCTTCGCCCTCTTCGACGGTGCCTTCGGTGCATCAGAAGGATTGCGGCTCGACTCCGCAACGCTAGTAGGTGGAAGCTCAGATGCATCTCGAGCATCTAAATCAACATACGCGGGCCGCTTTCCAATATTGCGATCAGTGGCCATTGCAATAATCACAACTCTACACAAACTAGAATTTAAAAAAATAAATCAAAACCTCCTCCGGACCCAATGTGTGGTGGCCCCCCTCTTAGTTCCTAGCAAAGTACGAATAGTACAAGGACAAGGAGCCACTTGAGAGGAGCCTATGTGATTGATATTAGAATCTGTTCCATTTATAGTGAAATGGAAAACCTTGGCCTCGCATGTGCGTCCGCATGCGCCTGACCAAGACGCCACTCGCCCGGCCCTCCAGCGAACACGCCCGGCCCTCCAGAGAACGCGCTCCGCCCTCCAGCGTACGCGCCCGGCCCACCAG
>OZ020523.1:8997582-9110666 GCA_963971425.1 Bryoerythrophyllum caledonicum
AGATTCTGCCCTCCAAGAAACACCGACAATTGGAGAAGATTCCGGCAAGGAAGAAGATCAAACTGAGATGGACGCGGTTGCGTATGAGAACATAAATGAAAATCTAGAGTCTTCTGATGATGTTCCAATTGGACGAGAGGCTTATCTTCAACTTCTTGCTAAATATCAGCAGAGTTTACAGGAAAACAAGAATCTGGTAGAAGAAGCCAACTGCAACAAAGAAGAACTTCAAAAATTACGCGCTGTACTCCAAGAAAAGGACAATCAAATCCAGGAATACGCGAAGTTGGTGTTTACTTTAAAGTCGTAGAATTTGATAGCAATGGAAGTAGTGCCATGAATGATAAACGGGCATTTTTGTAACATTTTGAAATCATTGACCTTGTGAATTTTGTAAATTGCTCTTCATTTGTAAATGGCTTTAGTTCGAAACAATATTGTTTATCTCTGACGTTAATCAAGTTTGTATGGTTCAGCATGTTTTTTAATTTGTACAATGTAATAAAGTGAATGTTCTATACAGTCTTGTATACGTTTAAATTATATATTTGATGAATGTGTTATGATCTTCCATGATTGTACAACTTCATGCACCCCAGTCAATAAATTAAATTCACTTTTGTCTAATATTTGATAACCGACTACAATAGTCTATAGTATCATCGAGAATTTTTTTGTAGTGGAATTTATATCATGTGTTGAAGAATAAAACTTAAATTTTTGTCTCAAACATGTCAATCATAAGACTAAACAATACAAATCATGTTACTTTCTTGCATAATAAATGATTTGGGATGTAACAAAATCCCCAATATTAATGCAACATTATTATTCTTGGTTGAATTATATGTAACTAATTGCAACGGCCTTCCAAATGATAAGAGATGGCATTCTACCATACAAATTATCCATATTATATCTTAATATGAGTATAAGTTTGCGGAACAAATCATTGAGCATGCTAATAGAAGGTACTAACTCTCCCGAAAAAATCATTAAGTAAGCATAAGTATTGTGTGCCTAAGTAAGTATCAGTATTGTATAAGTGAGTATAAGTATTAAGTATTGTATGTGAAAGTATAAGTATTGTATAAGTAAGTATAAATTCAAGGCACTAGGTTATAAGTAAGTAGAAGTATTGTATGTCAAGTTCAAGGCACAAGTTCAAGGCACATCCCTCTCGCGTACGTGCGCAGCCCTCCAGCGTACGCGCGCCTCTTGGTCGTATGCGCCCGCCATAGGTCACTAATTTACTATAAATATGAGATTTCAAAGTTACGGACGCCACTTCCTAGGCGCTTTGGCCTGCAACTGCCACGTGGCGGCTGCTTTCTTGGCACTTTTGGGAAGTTTTTTACGGTGTCTATTGACACCTTTGTATTCCTCCACCTCGTCACCATGAATTCTGGACAACCATCTACCACTAGCAGTCCCCACGGAAAGCGACAACGTGATTTTCCTCACGCACGCTCAAAGCAAAAGAAGCCCCTTTACGTGTTGATGGATGAGAAGATAAAGGCATTTTCTGGTTGGGAGTCAGTTCCAACTCCATGAACATTTGCACAATGTGCAAAATACATTGAATGGTGTCATTTGGGGCACCTCTGGCCATACTCGCGGTATTCTCTAATGCGACGTACAAACAGGGCCAACTTGGGGTACTGCACCAATGAGTTCTTCAAGGAGCGTTGTATCCAAGCGTACCAGCACATTTACGACGAGGCGAAATTGAGCCGCAACTCGGTAAATATTTCAATTTTACGGATGGTTTACGCGGAGGTGGTACTTGGCGTACCGGTTGATTGGAGGACAATGGAAATCCAAACACACCCCAAGATGGCGCCAGTCATTGGATTAACAATACCGTTTGTGCGGAAGTTTCCAAGAGAAGGTCTCGGGAAAACCATAGAAGTTGAACCTTTGAATCAAACAATCGAGTGGTCCGCGTCTTCATGATCCGACTCGGATACTGGATGTCATTAGTCTGTGTGTAGGCAACAAGAATTGTCCATCATATCAACGTCGAACCCTAAACCGTCGGTTTCACAACAAGACATAGATGCCACGAAGATGGATGCGGTACCTGAGGAGGGCGTGGATAATTAAAAAAAGTCTACGGAGGGTGACTGGGTGAGTCGTGACGATTATCTTCGAGTAAAGAAGCGACTAAATGAAAGCTTGAACGTAATTGAGGATCTAGGAGAAGAGCTCGATGAGAAGGATAATGAAGTTGCGAAATGTCTTGAAGAAATTCAAGACTTGAAGGCACGAGTTCAGGAGAAAGACAATCTTCTTTCATTTTTTACTGGCTTTAAGGGATTCTAGAACTACAACAGTGCGAGAAATGTGCATAGAGCAATTTTGAATTGTTTTGGATCAAGAGCTTTCTACAATTTTGTAACTGCCATTTAATATTGAGGGATAATTTGTATATTTAATAAAACCTTGTAAATTGAGTGGCATCATGTATATTTAGTGGATTTGTATGAGATGTTTTACATATCAAAATGTTAAGTGTTGCAATGTTTCAATATACCGTCGAATTAGTGCGCACGCCCCAACATTGTGCGCGCCTGGCCCCCCAGCATGCGCGTTCGGCCCACAGAGTGCGCGCCCGGCCCACAGCGTGCGCTCCCGGCTACATAGAGCATGCGCCCGGCCCCAGATGCTCCTGCTCCAGCACTATAAAAGAACCATATGCGATGTGCTTGACTCACCTCACATCCTTGGCTTCGTGTCCTGGAACTCCTTATTGGGCTCTTTGCATGAATCTACAAGTTTGTGAGTGACCTTTGGGTCAACATTTTCTATGCACACACAATTTCCTATTACTTTTGGCGGATTCTCTTTGGCACAACATTGCGCGCCAATTTTATTGTGATGTCGTCTCAACAAAGGGCTCAAACGAAGGAGTGGGCCCCATGGTACACATTTAACAAGAAGGATCAAGTGACATGTGTTTGGTGCAATTACATGTTTGCATACAAACGTGGGAGGTGCATGTCACACTATGGGTATCCACAGTGGACGAAGACTTCGTGCACTAAGGCCCCAGCAGCTGTTAAGGCCCGTTTTAAAAGATGCGGGAATATTATTCCTACTAGGATGACCGAGGCGGAGATCGTTGGCCTTCCTAGTGCACCAGCAACATGTTCCACTGAACCTTGTTCTAGCCAATCCATCCAATAAGGTAGTTTCTTGGAAATTCGAAATGAGAAGAACACGCAGTCCACAAATCCTCTAAGCCAAGCAACATCATCAACACCAAGATATGTACGACAACGGAGCTTTCCAAAGGCTTACCAAATAGAAAAACGAAAAGAGTTGGACGAATTATGGGCACATTTTTTTTATGAAGCAAACGTTGCATTCAACGTGGTTAGACATCCGGCCTTCATCAAGGCCACCCTCGCAATGTCAAAGGCGGGTTTCGATTATACACCGCCATCGTACAATGCCATGAGGACGACATACATTGAGCCTCTAAAAAAAATGAAAGACCTTGTGGACAAGAAGACCGGCGTAGATATTTCCAAGTATGGGGCAACAATATGCTCGGACGGGTGGGACAATGTTACACGTCGCCCTCTCATGAATATCATGCTCGTATGTCCAATGGGTGATATCTTCTTGGGGTCTATAGACACCACGGGTATGAAGAAATCTACGGTATATATAAGGGACCAATTGAAAAGTTTTAGCCGTAAGGTTGGACCATTGAATGTGGTCCAAGTGTGTACCGATAATGCTTCAAACATGTTGGGGGCAATGAAGAAGGTCAACGATGAGTACCCGCACATATATACTCAAGGGTGTTGTGCACATATTTTGGACCTCCTCCTCGAGGACTGGGGGAAGGAAGGCATGTTTGTAGACCTCGTCCAGAAGGCGAAACAAATTGCATTGTATATCCGGAACCACCATGTGCCCATGGCCCTTTTTCGTTGATTTTCGCCAAAATTGTCTCTGTTGTGGCCAACAGCAACAAGGTTTGCATGCAATTACATAATGATCCATCATCTATTAGAAGTGAAGAATGCCTTGGAGATGGTTGTGATAGACCCAGCATGGATATCCTACATATCCTCTCTTTTCGATAGGCAAAACGGGCACCGTGCCCATGCGAAGGCATCGCAGGTGCGAGCCACCGTTTTAGACGAGACTTTCTGGCATCGGTGCACTAACTTTGAATTTGTAGTGGCACCAGTACTAAAGGCATTGCGGACTTTTGATGGTGACACTCCGGCAATGGGAATTGCTTGGGTGACCATGAACAAGCTAAAGGAGCACGTGTTCAAGCTGTGCAATGCGCCATTCAACATGCTTGACGGAATTGCAACTCGCTTGGAAGGATCATTCCTACGGCGTTGGGAGATGATGACAACAGATCTCCATTATGCAGGGGCTTTATTGAATCCTTATCTAGCCAATAACTTGCAAATTCAAAACAATGGTGAGGCCAAAAGGGCCCTAAACAAGGTTGTTATGACACTCTGTGGTCCACTCAGAGTGTCTTTTTCGGCAATAATGCTCGAAATCACGGAATATGAAGAATTGCGAGGCCCATATTCACCGGAGGAAGTTGGGGAAATTGAAAACAACAACCTCTTGCTTCACCAATGGTGGAACCGCGTGGGCGGGCAATCATTGCCTATCATTGCGAAGCATATACTAGCACAAACCTGCTCGGCCTCGTCATGTGAGCGTAATTGGAGCATGTATTTGTTTGTCCATAATAAGAGCCGAAATCGCTTGGGAATGCAGAAAGCGGAAGATTTGGTTTACATCTACACAAATAGTCGATTGCTCCAAGAACGTGCTCGACCAGACCCGATTCGATGGTATGAGAAGAATGTGCATTTGGAGGAGTCTGATCGAGATGGGGGACTTTGTTCAAACAGAGAAGACGAGGGCTTGGAGTCGGATGATGAGGGTTACAACTGGATGGGCGGCGATTGGGAAGACCTTGCCGGTGACTGGGAAGACCTTGGCGGTGACAACAACCCCGTGTCTGATCATAGCCCACCTAGGGACAACTCTGCAAACAACGAGCACGGTGGAGATGCACTACATGACCATTTTCACAACGTCCACGGTGACCCAGTGGATCCTTTTGTGTTTGATGATGTCGACGCAGCGGCAGTCCATACTGTAGTAGAATTATCGGGTGAAGACCGTGCCCAAGAAGCTAGGGTAGAGGAAGATGGGTCGGCATTGGGGGGCAATCTTGATGGAGATGACAACATCTCGGAGAATCAGTCTCCCAACTCAAACGGCTCTAGCGCCTCAGGCCCTTCTAGTGGCGATGGCCCTGATATCGACGGTCATGGCATTGGCATTGCAGCAAACGATACATTTTCTGAAGATGGAAACGAAGTGAGCAGTGTTGGAAACAATAATGAATCCCATAAGCCAATGGCCACCACGGGGTCCATTGAAGTTGTGAGAAGCAATGCGGTTTTGCCTCAAGCAATAGAACCGGACTCAGAGGAATACATGCCACTCTAAGATTTGTTTCGGCGGCCACGTGGTCAAAGTACTGCATCAATCGGAAGAACTCTTTTACGCGTAAAGAAAAAGACCTCTTCAACAATAGTTCGGCCACCCGTCCACCGTAGCGCACTCGGCCCAAATGGTGGTGTGGAGCGTGTGATACTAACCCCACAACTTCCCTCTGCGAGGGTTGGGTCCTCTACTATGAGCAGCCATTTAGGGACACGGAGGGGCGAGAACAATGGTACTCTCCCTTTCTTCACGGGACCTTGGCGAAGTGGAACATCGGAGAGAGTCATTGGGGCCAAAGGCAACCGCTCTAAAAACATGGATGGAGTAACAGACAAAAGGAAGAATATCCGAGTAGAACGACTTGTGAATGCCGCATCAACTATTGGAGCCGAGCTACAACTACGAAACTTGGCCTCGGAGATTGAGGAGTACGTGGCACCAGTCTTGGAAAATGCAACGGAGAACTTCTCATCATCGGGCAATGATGCAGACGATGAGGATTGCGATGAGGTACCTGGCGACAATACGGTCGTGCTTCACGGGCTTTCTATTCCCCAAAATGTTCACCGATCAAAACGGAAGCGGAAACACAATGAAGAATCCTCAAGCTCAGATGATTAAAAGATAACGGACACGAGGGTAGTACAAGTGAAAAGTGACTTTAGTGGTGTGGTGATAGCATGGTACAATAGTACCGCGGTTTTAAAATATGTATTTGGTATTGAGAGTGCCTATTCATGAAAGCACCACATTGAAATAAATAATTTTAATGTTAGAGCACCTTGGTACAATTGTATTCTTTCAAATTCTCTAAACCTCAGCCCTTTTGAGGGACAAACGCAGTGTTCGATCGCGCGCGCCCGATAGGCAGGTACGCGCGCGACCCACAATGGTACGCGCCCGGCCCCTAACGGTACGCGCCCGACCTTGACGGTACGCGCCCGGCCTTGAAATGCACGCGCGAGGCCCTAAGAGGTACGCGCCCGGCCCTATATGCACGCGCCCGGCCCTAAATCGTACGCGCCCGGCCCTAATTGGAACGGGTCCGACCCTACATGAACGCGCCCGGCCCTACATGAACGCACCCAGTCCAGATTGATACGCGCCCGGCCCCAAATGCTGCGCGCGCGGTCCGAAGGCACGCGCCCGCCCTTTGATGTGACGTGGAAAGCCGTCTGACATATCGTGCACACGTGTTTTACTAGGGGGTAAGTTGAAAATTTGATTTAGGGTTTGTAATTTTTTTTACACGCAAATGTCCGCCAAAAATTGTTGTCCGTCCTGTCCGTCTGTCCGCTGTCTTTGGGCCCCTGTCCGTCTATGTAGACGACCCTGTCTACGCATACCCCTTCCCTCACTGAGCTCAATGTAGTCTTCCACGAGGTGAGCACAACCAAGGAGGCTAGAACTTGTGAGTTACCGGCGTTAGCAGTCCAAACTCGGTCTAACCGGCGGGAACCTAGATATTCGAGTCCCCCTCCACCCATACCAGAAGTTGGTGAGACTTCAGAGGAAGATTCACCTCACTTCTCTGACCTAAACAAAACCACCAAAGAGGCGGTGGAAGGCACTCGACGAGCCAACTTGAGGGCCTCCCATGGGACACCTAGGTCCCAAACACCATTATCCACCCCCCAAGAGAAATGGGAAGGTCCACCAATTCCTAGTCCCGATGTTAACGCATTCCCACGTGTCGAGAAGCACGTGGGAGAAGGACCTTATGACTTATGGGCAGATTTGAGTCGCCTTAAGGCGGACATCACCATTGCTCAACTATTGGAGGTGTCACCACCCATGAGGAAAGTCCTTAGGTCGGGCACCCTAGTGAAGCGGATGCCTAAGGTAAGGATTAGGTTGGCGGCTCGTGTTAAATCCGCACACCCCAATATCGAGGTCAAGGCGGTTGAAATTGAGGTTTCAATCGTAGACAAGGTGGTACCCAACGTACTAGTAGACAGTGGTAGTGGTTTAAACATTATGCCCCTCTCAACCATGGAGAAGTTGGGCCTAGACATCACGGAACCCTCACCGTACATCATCAACATGGCTAATCAAAGCTCGGAGGCACCATTAGGCCAAATTAGTGGTTGTAAGGTTACCACGGGGGGGTAGAGTACTCCCCCACCTTCCAAGTCATTCGGATGCACTCCAACAAGGAGGCATACCCCTTGCTACAAGGTAGGCCTTGGTTGCGAATTGCCAATGCCACGGTAGAATGGGGAGGACCGAAACCAAACATCACCTATGATCCACCAGAGAACCCTAGTACGGTCCATATCCAACCAAGTAGATTATGATTATGCCACGGTTGCATGGGCTCGTCGGAGAATGAATCACAAGAGGTTCTAACAAAGGGGCCTCTCAAGAGAGTGAGGTTTGCGCCCCACAAGGCGGTGGATAGAGCCCAACCCTTGAAGGCCCACGTGATGTCATTCAAAAGTATGGGACCGGGCCTTTATGAGTGGGTTCCCATCGGAGAGTTCGTAGAATGGTTGAGGGAACATCCTTCCTCGAGCGCGGATGAAGCTATGTCCGTGCATTTCATGGAGAGTGAATTGATCGAGGTGGAGACCGAGTTGGAACCTAGCCTTGTCCCCCTTCTCGATGACTTAGAACCCGCAACGGTATTTGGAATGGATGTCGATGGCACACAAGGGGCAGAATTAGAGGTTTTGGTGGACGAAAGCCCTCTCAATCCTTCTCTCCACTTCCGAAGATAATCCACCGGTATTTTAGCTGGTGGTTCGGGGCAACATACCCCCAAGTTCCAAATGATTGGTACAAGGGACCTATTCAACAACCACACGTACATCACGATGGTTGGAAGTTGATGGTGGTCTCTCATGAGGAGGACGAAGTCCGTAGTACAAAGGTGGAGGTTGGATTGATCGAGGAGGAGATGGTGGGGGTTGGATTGACCGAGGAGGAGATGGCTGCAAGGGTAGAAACCCCGGAATTCTCTAGACTCAAACTTAGCCGGGATCTCTTCCGGTGTACTAAGAGGGGGGATATTATCCTTCCTTTCCACCAATCCAAACACTTTCCATTTAAGGGAGGCTATAATAAATAGCCGTGGGCTTTCCGGATTCCATCCGATATAGCAACTATTCCCGGTCCCACCGGTGAAGGGTCTGGAGCATAGATCCTGAATCACACTCCACCTATCTAACATGTATATGCTACACCCTCGGGATGTCTCTACTCACACTCAATCACATAACACACAACAAGTCACAACCTTGCACACCTAGCACAGACACACTAGGAGGACTGAGCTATCTTCTGGTCTACTCACTCAAGCTCAAAAAAGACTCTAGACACAAGCAATGAAGGCAAGACACGAGCAAATCAACAAAGTGAAGAGTACTTAATACAATAGCCCAAAGCTCCTTAAGTACACAAAAGCTACTAGCTACCCCCCAAAACTAGATCCCCAAAAGATGGAAATGGCATCTAGAGCGTGCACTAAAGTCAATAGCTACCCTCTAAAAGTAAATTCACAAAAGTACAAAATGGCATCTAGATCCTAAAATCAAGGATAACCTAGTCACCGGCGGATTATCGGTTGATCGGTAAATCGGAAGACTCCCGGTCCGGGACCGGTGAACCATTCCCTAACAAAAATAAGTAGCTTGAAAAATCACTTGCGTGGTAGTGACCGAGTGCACAATGGGGCCCTATCGACATCACTGCTCTCATCCTAGTGTTTAAATCTAGCAACTTTTAACAGCATCCCATCAATCGATGGAATAAACCAACAATAACACATAACATATAACAAAAATTTAACCAGAAGACCCATCCAGAAGAGTGGAGTTATCTTCCGGTAGATCCATGGAAAGACTGACCGGAAGATTGAGTTTAAAAACTCAACCAACTTCTTCAAAGTATTCTCCTTTCGCAATTCCTTCCCACTTGTTCGGGTCAATCTTGGAAAGCGTCCGTGTTACCAGTGGAGTCATCTTGTCCGGGATGGACTTACTCCTAGATGTGTCTAGTATTATAACAATCACTTTATTAACTTATCTCAAGTTCCGGTCCGGCCCAAAAAACATAAGCATACCGGTGAACCGATGTACTACTCCGGAACACTTTGCTAGAATATGTGGATGTAAGTGTCTCACATATCTAACAACACACTAACTACACAAGGTCACATAAAATCATTACAAGGAGAGAACTTCGGAGACAAAGACTTAGAAAGAGATTTTTCCGGTTGACGGAGAAAATGATAGGAAATTTGGGTAAGACCTAAAGAGGATAGGAGGATGAAGAAAACTTAAAGGAAAGACTTGCCACAAGGCGAAGACAATAGAAAACAATTAATATGACACTAACGTAGATTCACATGTATAAGAAGTCACAATACGGTCTAGATAGAGTCCACCGGGGGACTTTTTCTCTAGACCGGAGAGGATGTTACCGGAGGTCACTCCGGTAGAAAAAGAGAGAAAAAGACTTACAAACAAAGAAGTTTGCACAAACAAGATAAATCCAACATGGGCAAGAATCACCTTTGTTTTTCAACTCCTTGTTACACCCGCAACCTCCTTAAACTTTTATCTATTTGATCTTCTCGCCTTGGCTACGAACCTCTTTGCACCACAAAACCCTAGATTGCGAGCACCTCTTCTTCCAAACCCTAGTTGCACCACCTGCTCTTCAAAGCCTTAGATTCTTCTTCTCGTTGAAATCCACCTCTTTTTCTTCTCCCTTGAAAACCATCTCTTCTTTTTCTTTCTTGCATTAAACCTTCGTGCACCTCCTCCTCTTCTTCTTCAAAATCACAACTCCAAAAAAGATCCAACTAGAGAGAGATGAAGAACTATGAGAGAGAAAACTAGAGAGGGAGATAGAGGGGAAAATTTGAGGGGGTAGGGAAATTAGAGAAGGAGGGAGGAGGTTGCTAGAGAGAGAGGGAGGATAGTTCTAGTGAGAGGGAGAGTTTTGTGAAGGGGAAATTTAGGAGAAGGGACTGTTGGAGGGCGGTTGGAGTTCGTGGCTGCTGCCCGGGTGATACTCGGGTAGTCGGGTATTAGCACATATCCGGGTTGATACCCGGCCTGGTTCATACCCGGGTTGATACCCGGCCTGGTTCATACCCGGGTTGATATCCATGTATGTATTTTTTATTTTTTATTTTTTAAAATTTAATTTAATTTAATATAATTTCTTTTTTTTCCCTCATATAACTAAATTTTTATTCTTTCAAACAAGAACTTGTGTCTTCAACAACAAAAAGAAGGAACTAAACTACTTCCTAATTATTCTAACTACCTTCTAAAATTACTAATTAATTTAGGTTAAGTGGTGATTTTAGAATTACATTCCAGAATCTCTTCCGAGACTCTTTGGAAAAAAAATTTGGAACTACACTAGTGATTTTAAGACCCGGTTTTATCACCACTATAAACCTAATTAACTACTTAAGCATTTCTCTATTTTCACTATCCGCTATCTAATCTAGTTCTACACAATAATAACTACTTTTCTAGTCAATTAAGACTAAAAATCCTACTTTAACTAATTTTTTGGTGGGGGCAACCAAGTCGGAGTTTCAGATTCCTACATACGCCTAGTCCCATCCGACCACACCCGAAATACAAGGTCGTTCTCCCAACAGAACCTTTGTTGTTTGGTGGCCAACTCGATCACGCTCCATCGCAGAAAAAGCTAGAGGAAGTGTCCTATATTGTAGCGTGTGCAAGACTGGACCGTCTTCCCACACATCGCTAACAACTCGGCCCTATCCGGTTCCTCATCTATTGCCAAATCAAGCAACGTCGATGTGGAGCTAGACATCAAGGTAAGGTAAGCAGCTACATGCCACCCCGAGATTGAGTCCCTGTTAGATTCCCTATGCCACCTGCAACTAATAAGATCCTCCTCCAAAGGACTTGGATTGCCAAACAGACCATCCGCATCCATGTTCGTGATGTCGGCCTGATGTACAACCTCAAAGTCATACTCCTGAGCAACAAAGCCTACGTGGCCAGCTTGCTAGTAAGTTTGTCAGACTCATTGAGCCACTTCAAAGGCCGATGGTCGGTTACCAACGAAAAAAATTTCCATCCAAATAGGGCCGAAAATGGGCTATAGCCCAAATTGTGCCTAAAGCCTTCCTCTCATAGGAAGAATAGTTGGACTCCGCATTGTTGTTGCTCATAGAAGTAAACGCCACAACGTACTCCCAACCTTCATCATCCTTCTAAGTCAACATTGCCCCCAGTCCTATATCACTCCAATTTGTGTGCAACTGAAAGGATTGTGTAGCATCCGGAAGCCGCATCATAGGCGCTGAACCGAGCTTCAACTTCAAAGTAGTAAACGCCTGCTGCTGCTCCCGTCCCCAAGTCCATGGTTGATCTTTTGCCGTAACAATAGTCAATGGCTTAGCAATTAAGCTAAAGTTCTTATCAAATCGGCGATAGTAATTTGACAAGCCAAGAAAAGCTCGAAGCCAAGACACGTCCGTTGGGGCATGGATCTTTTGCAACGTATCCACCTTGGCCTGCTGCATGCCAAGACCCCCTGGAACAATCATATGTCTCAAATATGGCAACTTGTCGTGGAAGAACTTGCACTTGCCATGGTGCACGCGCAATCCTCACTTCCGTAACCTCTCGAACACCGCCTAAAAATGCCTTACATGCTCTTGTGGGCTGCTACTAAAAATGATAACATCATTAATGTAGCATCGGACAAACGGTGAACCGCTCAACACCCGGTCCATCACCCTCTGAAATTGAGTGGGTGCGTTCTTGAAGCCAAATGGAAGAAACTTCTAATGATAAAGTTGATCTCTTCCATCTTGATCAACTGTCCAAATTGCAGTCTTCACCCTGTCATCCACCATTAATGGTATCTAGTGGCAACGAGACCGCAAATCTAGAGTACTAGACACTTTAGCGTGGTCCACCCCATTAAACAACTCTGGCGTGGATATGGGATACCAGTCTGACTTGGTCTTACGGTTGACCGGCCTATAATCCCCACACATCCGCTTCTCCGTCCAGTTGCCAAAGGTATCTTTCTTTGATGGCAAAACCGTGGCACAAGTGTACCCGCCGTTGGAGAACTCAATCAAGCTGGTAACCAACAACTCCTGACAATGAGTCTGGACCTCAACTTTCTCTAAAAGACTGAGCTTGTACAGCCGTCAAAAGATTGGGTGGTTGTCTTGCAAGTGATGTAAATGGGCTTGCCTTTAAATCCCTCCAAATCAAGGAGACTAAAGGCAAAACAACTACAATATGAATGTATAAATGCTTATATCCTCCGTGCCTTGGCACCGATAAGATTTGGCCCCAAATCCAAAGGCCAATCATCAAACTCCGAGGTCTTTTCTCCATTGTAGGAGACTCCCGGATATCGGCATGGCCGGTGATTGCAACATGATAGCAGAGAGGGCACTCATGCTCCTAGACTCTTCACTCACAGTATCCACATAAAATCTCGTGTCGTGATGACGGAACCGGGAAAAGATATTGTGTACATCTTCTAGACCAAAGTCCTCGGCCAAGGCTGCAAAGACACGCTGAGCACAAAGCTCTTGAGCTGTATGCCTCTTTAAATAGAAAAATAACTTAGTTTCTTTGATCTGTGTGAGATGTGGCACTATTGCTTCCAGACCATCAGAGATTGCACCCCAATATGCGTAGATGGTCATGCAAATGTCACTAAACGGCAAAACGATGGCCACTAATCTAAACAAGGGTATTGTGATCAATGGCTTGATCCAACAAATAACGACGTTGGCCCTGAGAGAGATCCGATGTGGCGGTGGTGCCTGTCAAAATGCGCATTGCTCGCTCTCTCTTATCGGCAGAAGGCTCCTTATAAGTTTGGGAAGTAGAATCTGAAACCATGCCCGAACCCAGTGTCGAAAATGCAAAAGACCCAGGGTAGCACATCAACGTGGGAAATGACCCCAAGTGAAACCAACGTGGTTCACCACATCCAATAATGGCTCATCATTCCTGGTAACCTCCGTGGAAACACGATGGTCGTTAAAGATCTCATCAACTTCATGGCGCACAGGCCGTCGCACTTGAGCAAATGCAGAGGTGAGCATTGCCAATGATTCCATGTTGATCCAAATCCAATGAGGTTGATGGATGAAAGAGCCCAACGCCGCGACATCAACAAACATAGGGGGACCAAGAAGATGATGGATGTATAATCCATCATCACGCACCTTCATCCATATATTCCCTAATGGGGGTACATCCTCAAAAATGTACCCCGGTGGCGTTGATTGGTGGGTAGTCCACCACTAGATGAGCTTGAGCAAATCCGCAAAGAGCAACAACCGTGGATCATTCAAGCCACGTTCACTCCTTGCCCGTGAATGGCCTTGGCAAGGCCGTCGAGAAATCACTAAGTCCACTTGACCTAACCGGCGCAGATCATTCTTACTAATCACAGTTACATGACGTGGGAATTTGCCAAAATACCCCCATATGGCAGAAGGTGGTAACTACTCCGGATACAACTCGAAAAGATGCTGAATGCGATGGTGAGCGGCATGATTGGCTACAAAGCCACTATCCATGTGGATATACCGCGTACCTTGAGCCCGGCCTCCAACACCGTCGCGAGCACCGTATTGATACCAGCAAATAACTCCTCAAAGGTAATATCCGCATCCGATGATTGCCATTCAATAGTGCAAGTCAACATTGGAGTGGAAGAATCCACTGAGAACTGTGGAGCATCAAGAGTGTATGCAATCTCCCGACTCCGAGGTGTGAGCTCTAACTAGGTCCTCTAAGGAGGAAGTAGATCTTTGTAGTGATGTGCAGGGATCTCTACTCGTCTATGCTCACGTGATTCCGCTACTCCGAACATAAAAGCATATGTCTCCTCCAAAAGCATAGAACCACATGGCAAATCGGATGCCAGAGCACTGCACTCAACATAGCATCTGCCGTGGAAGTCACCGCGCTAGCTACGAAGACAGCTAGAATAAGCTCCTTTCTGCCATCACTGGGAGACCACCTAAGCCTAATCCACGCCTCTTCCGCCCTATTATCCACCCCGAAACAAAGTGGATAAAATGTTTGTTAACCCACAAAGATGTACTAGTTGGTGGCACTAGCCACAACGCACTAGAGAGATACATGGGAGAACAATGGACCAAATTCCACGTCAAACATCAACTGCAGCGGATGTCGGGTATATCTCATGGCCTTTTCTATATCCATACTAATGTAACAATCGTAAGTGAACAAGGCTCGTGGTTCAAAACACCTAGACCCAAATCCTCGACTAGTTGTTTGTCAATCATCAGTGGTTGAGCTCCGGAGTCCAACATGACACCTGGGGAGGTAGCTTGGGGGGAGGTTGCCGTCCGTACGACCAACCACCATCACTCCATCATCGTTCAACAAGCGTACGACCTCTGGACGCACACTACATTGCTCCCGTGTTGAGCGGGCCGCAATGTCAGACAAATAAGCCACTCTAAGATGAAGGACTAATCCTAGAGGACTGCTCCATAGGTGTGAAGGTGGCATTGGCCTCGTACGCAAAAGTAACCTACGCTGCCAACTAGGCCCGCATTGCCACCAAATCTTCCTCATTGGGTGGAGCCGTCACTACTTGGAACACCTCCAATGACAACATAGGCACCTTGTCCTCCAGAATGCTACACCTGAAGTGGAATACACCGGATGGTTGAAAATCTGGTGTCAGAAAGTCAACACAGGCAACTGCAACATCTTATACGCTAAGGTGTGTGCGGCATCTCCACCAGTAGATGAAATCACTGGGACCATGGTCGGAGTTGGAGCAACATGAGAAGTCCACGCATCCATGATGCTAGAACAAAAGACGTAGCTGGGATTGACCAAATTTGTTTTCCAGGAAATCGGTGTGGCGTGGACGGCCAGTACTACACGGCATTTAGGGGACATGTGCTACCACATGTGCAGTAGTGTGAGCACGAGTGACAACTACTGCCACTACCTCCCTTGAAGCGCCATACAACTAGCGTTGACGATGAGCTCTGAGCCGTCACCAGAGGCCGTGTAATTGCCACTTGCTCCAAAGAGGCCATTGCGCTCATCTAGTTCTTCAGCTCTGCCAATTTTGCCTGAAGTCTCTTCACCACATCCAAACCAGCAGCTGAAGATCCTTGGCACTTCTCCGGGTGAAGAGAAAAGCATTTCTCCTCACAGTGGCGAGACTTGCCACAATGAGAGCATGTCACAACTTTTCTTCTCCTTGCCCCATGCCTTCTCTATAGGCTTGGCCGCCTCGGTCTTAGGCTTGACCTTCACCATGTTTGCCCCCTTCTTTTTAGAACAACTAGGATCCCCTTAGCATGACCGGCCTCCCCACAAGCCCAACAATGCACAATTTTTTTAGGTTGTGCCTCCGCCAAGCTACCAGTAGTTGTAGCAAGCTTCTTGGGCTTGTGAGCCTCTAACGGTGACGTGACCAAATCTGTGGCCTCGCTGACATCCAACGCTCTATCGAGCACTTTCACCTAAACGAACGCCTGTGCTAAAGTGGCGATTCTGTGATACCAAAAAAGAAGATGCGGACCAATCAATTCCACCATCCGCTTATCCAGCTTGGAGATGAAGATCTTCACCAGATGACCTTCCGTAAAAACATCACAGGCCTCCGCCGACAACCGTGCCAACCGGGTAAAGATTGTATGTGGGATACCCTCCTTCTTTCGGCACAAATCCTGGATGCATTGCATCTGATTACGCGTGAACTTCCCATACTTCACCTCTAGATGCGCTATGAACTACGCTAGAGGGTTGAAGGCTGGCGGATTGCCAACTACCATCAATGTCGCACAAGTGGCTAAGGCCAAACGGGACATGGCCCCCATGCCAGCCTGTTCACCCACAATGTCAATACCCTTGCCCTTGGAGTTCTCAGCGAAGAAACTTTCTTCCACCTTGGGCTCCTCAGAGGAAGTCGAGAGTTGGCTAACCGCACTTTTGTTGAGCGCAGTCACCAATTCCACACACTCGAGCCAAGTATTCCTCCGAGGGCACAATTCTATCTCGTACTGCGTAGTCCACCTCATGTATTTCTGAAGGGCCTCCACCTGCAAATGTTGGGGCAATAATTTGAACGCGTACTAGTCGTTAATCAACGGCGTCCATTGGCGCTTCTTTTTCATCCAAGACTAGAATTGGAGGCGCCAATCGGGCAGGGAGATGCCCGTACATGTCCCGAGAATCGATCGCGCACAACATGACGGTGATCGTCCTTCATGTCCTTAAACGTGCCAATGCCCCAAACTTAAAGCCTACGGTCGGTATCCAACGCCAAAATAGGCTTAAAAGCCTCGTCAGTATCGGATCCTGACCCAAATTTTGCGGTGGAAGTATTCTTCGAGTGGTCTGGTGAGGAAGAGCGGTAATACCGACTTTGGGTTCACCATAATCAAAAATCACCTCAGGATCTATCTATGCGTATTATTTAAAGGGTAAGGATACGAACGGACAACCTACATCTGCAAAATAACCAATCTTTGTGGTTCACCAATCATCGCATCCGGTTAGCACAGGTCCAACCACAACCCCCACATAAGAATGTCTTGCCGGCCATAAACCCAACTTCACCCCTACGGTACCTTATTACAATCTAGGGACAACAAGAAATGGGGCCACCAGAAAAACACGGACAAGAAGCCCGCAACACGGGGGAGGTACCGCAAGAGAATCCAGAATTCAAAACCGGATCGTCTCCCTCAACAATATAAAAGCAGAAATTGAAAATGACTAGAGCAACAAGCACTTGCATATAGTGGATGGTCACTAGTTGCAAAAACCTGCACGAACACAAGGGAAAGACCCAATTGTGTCCTCTGAGTCTAAAACTAAGGAATTAGAGAACTAATGTGGTCACGGTGTTTAAAAACGCAAGTCCTCTAAATGAAATTAACACATTGAGTGACAAATGCGCCAATATGCCAATTTAACACTAAAATTGGACAATTAGCAGAATGCCCTAGCTATAGGTGCTAATTCTACTCACATCCAAGTCAAAATGCCCTCGCAAACTATCTCCAAAGTTTAGACACTAATCATTTTTTTTAACAACCCACAAAAATGTGGTTTTGGAAAAACTTTTTTCCACGAAAATTTTTACTTCCCACTAGGTAGAAACCCCCATAAAGAGCTCAAATCTGAAGTCAAAATTTAAAAACATATATATTTTGGAAGATATTAACTCACAATTATGTAAAATTATATTACAGTTTCATCCACGATGGATTAAAACTGCCCGCAGCGGATGAACTCGCGAAAAAATGATGAAAATTGACCGAAGATGAATTTTACTGCAAATGATAACTGCGTAGTGGATAAAAAATCACAGGATCCGGTTCAAGAGCTCTTTATCTTTTTCCAATTCTTGTGCTGCTCACATCTTGCTCAAAAATTGTCTAATTTAGACGCCATTTGTTGCGTTGGCTCAAAGTTGTCAGGACGCTCGACGTCCATGATGTCCAATCGTCTGGATAGAGGACGTCCTCGATCCCATGACGACGTCCGGTGACATAACGACTTTGAACAGTTTATCCGGGGGTAAATAGCCGTCCACTACCTCAGCCGACCGCTGGGCAGACGACGCCGGGCGTCCACCGCTCGAGGCGACCGCGCTACGGACCGCCATTCCGTCCGCTTGGGCCGACCGCAAGGCCGTCCGCTAGGGGCAACCGCCGTCAACCGTCCGCCGCGGCGGACGGCCCTCTTTCGTCCGCACCTAGCCCTCCGTACGGATTTTTGGCCATAACTCCCTCATTTTTGGGAGTTTTTGGTCGTGTAATATATCGTTGAAAGCGTCTTGAAAATGCACTTCCAACAATATAAAGTGCGTAGCGGACGCCCAAGGGCCGTCCGCACGGCGGTCAACCCTCACCCGTCCGCGCGGTTGATTGCCTAGCCGTCCGCACGGGTTTTTTGGCTATAAATCCCTAATTTTTGGGAGTTTTTGAACATGTAATATACCATTCAAAGCGTCATAAAAATGGGCTTCCAACGGTATATAGCGCGCAGCGGACGCCTAAGGGCCGTCCGCACGGCGGTTGGCCCTCACCCGTCCGCGCGGTTGATTGCGTAGCCGTCCGCACGGGTTTTTTGGCTATAACTCCCTTATTTTTGGGAGTTTTTGAACTTGTAATATACCGTTGAAAGCGTCTTGAAAATGCGCTTTCAAAGGTATGAAGCTCGCAGCGGATGCTTAAGGGCCGTCCGCACGGCGGTCCGCTTTGCAGTCCGCGGAGCAAACGCCCAAGGACCGAACGATGTGCGGTTGGCGAGGCGGACAGCAGGGGGACGCCGAAATGGATAAAACCGTCCGCCGAGCGGACGGCGTGGCGGTCGGCCATTTCAATATGCTTGTGGTTAGTAAAGGAAGAAAATGAATCAACATTTCTTATGTAGTCTATTTTAAGTAGAACCACTGTTCACAAATTCTATTCTTCATATGTTTCCAAGCGCATAAGATATTTGGAATGGAATATTGAACTGTATTTGCATAAAATCTTCCAAACATTCCTCTGGCTAATAATGCATGTGACTCTTTCTCCATATTTAGATCGCACGTGCAATGTGAAACTACCTAAAAAAGAAAAGTTGTAAACCACTTTAGTGTTGCCAAAGAGTAGAGAGAAGTCGAGGAGATTGGAGGGAGTTGCTGAAATTTGAGGCTTGGTGCGTGTTGGCCGTCTGCAAAGCTCTAGGGGCGGACGGCATGGCGGTCGACCACCAAGTGCCGACCAACTGATCTCAAGTCGATTGATCAAGGATGTTCGATCGGCATCGGGTGGAGCGAGACCATCCAATTAGGCGGGCGCAATCGAGTGCATCCGCAATTGAACGGCCACGGATGAGAGCAATAGGACGGCTATGATTGATGGTGCCGACCGCGCGGCCGTCCGATCGAGCATTATGGCCAAGTCCATCAGCCATTGGATAGTCTGAGCGATCTCAAGTGAGGTTGGGCAAAGTCCAAGATATGATACTAACTTAGATGAAGATTAATTGTACATGGGCACGTTGTTATGTAGTCTGTGTGGATAATGTCTTGGTGCATGAACACTATTCTGTAAATTCAGAAGGTCGTTTTTTAAGATCTTCTAGTGGATGTTTATTTCTACATTACGGCCATGTCAATGTAAACAAAGAATATACATTGTATGTTATCCATTTTTAAATAAACTTGATTGATTATTTTTTGTATAAGTGGATGTGTGGAATGAGAAAATTTTATGCATTCTAACGTCTCCAACATTACATTTGAAAGGAGTAATTATTTTTTGCAAAGATGTATATAGTGAATTTCGAACTTGGAGAAAGGTGCAAGTGTTTAACGATACTTTCCAAAATCATAATGTCGATAATATTCTACAAACAATGTGATTACCTTAGAAATGTCTTAAAATATTTCCAAACTCTACACCATTTTGGAGTGGCAATGTTCATGTTTCAGATAGAATTGGAAGTTGGGGGTTTGAACCAGGGTTGAACTTTCTAAACACACTTGGAATTAAAAAAAAAAAGCAGAAGTTAAAAGATGAAGTGTTGGACCGGTAGAATTGGACTTCCTCGTTCATATGAAAATCCATATTTCTAATACACAATGCTCTTGACATTATATTGTCAATTTTGGAATAGTATGGCATCTGAGAATCCGACAAAGAACCAACGACTTCTAAATGGATGAAGTACTCCATTGGAAGAGTTCATCCGCATTTAACGCATCCATTAGTTATCCAATGGACTATTGCCATACCATCTTGGAATGAGCATGTCAAAAAAAAGAGCGTGAAAGCCTTCAAAAGCACTTATTATTGAGATTTCAAAATTTAGAAATACACTACAAGGTCGAGCTCATAAGCTTAAATCATTGGATGTGGACCACTTTTTTATTTTTAGAATTCCACGATAGAATTATGGAATAGCCCAATAGTGCCGCATTTTAATAAAAGGTACGGGTACAGTGACACAGTCCAAGTGACAAGAGGTAATGGCTAGATCTTCCATAGTTAGATATGGCAATGGCATGTATTCCAAAATTTACATATTAAGCAAGATATATTTGGAAAACCAACCACCATCAAAATTTGTACATATCCATGCATAAATTTCATATCAATAAACATGTTATATGGAATATCACTCTTGCACCTATCATGCTACTACTATTGATTGAAATTGATTATGCGTTCAAGGAAAAAACAATGATTATTTAGAATAAAACAGGCAATTAAGCAATTATACACTTGGCCTTTTAAAAGTGCACTTAGTGACAACGGCGGCCAATGCGTTGGATCAAATTAAGTTTTGTTTGATTTCCAGTTTTTTTTATAAAAAAATTTAAGATCTGAGAACAATTTTCAATATAACCAAAAATGTTAATTCAATAAGTTTTTTTTTGGCATTTTTGACAAATTTGATATGGAACTTGGTTAGAATTTGATAAATATTTGTTTCATACTCAGTAATATGTTTTTGGAAAGAAGCTTGTCTAGTAACTATACAGAATACGCAATTATGTAAACTAAAACACTGCACAATGAATGGCAATTGATTTGAATATATTACACATGGAACATGATACATAAGAAGAAGAAAATCAACATATTGCATATATTCTTGTACTTGGTGATGTAATCAAACAATGGGAAAAACCTCTCGGATTTATTGGTCAGTTGTTACCAAACGCCTTACATAACCTTTGTGGTAGACTACTCTTGCATATACCCTACATGCCAATCACCATACACCATACACTCATTGTAGTATCTTCCTTTACTACATATCATTCAAGGCTGCTTGCAACCGCTCATCGTCAATTGCTTCGGTTTGCATTGCAATATATTCTAGTATGTGAGCCTTAGATGAGTGAAAAATCCGAATCTTGCTTTCAACTTGCGATCTGAATATATTTCGCTTTCTCCGACGGAAAGCGCCAGCCACTGTTCTTTCAGGTTCCTCTATCCACGAAAAGATGCATGCCTCTTTCTCTACCCAACCATGGCTCTCACACGTGGGCTCCCAGAATGCATCCATGCAATTTGCATATTGTTGTGCGGTGGACACTGTTCTGTCAGCATATTCTCTTTGCATGATGGGCCAATACCAACAAACCTTCATCTTATGACTCCTTTGATTTTTCCCATCTTCAATCACCTTTTCTACATAGAATGGTATACCACCTTCAACCTCAGCTCTATCAACACTTAGGGCTACAAATTGTCCACAATTAATATCTTTACGTTCCAAAATCTTTACGACCTGTTTATAACAAACACATTAGTGTCATTATATAATACATGATGAAAACAACCTAAAATCTCTATATATCAACTCCTAAAATTCATTTACAATTTTACATTAAATATAGATACTAATTGTTGATCCTACTCCAAAGTGTAAATTAGAAGTCAAGAACATTTGTTTGATGTCCTAATTATTACATCTCAACAATGATCCATTGATCAATATAATTATCAAAAGGACATAAATGTTGGCCGTATAGCTTAAAAGATGATAAGGTTTGAAGTTGAGGAAAAGATTCATTCTCATCCCTATTTTAAAGGTATAGGATCAAATTTGACTTCACTTTGTATTTCATTTTTGCACTAAAGAAAGTCTAAATATTCTATTGTTTTGTTAATAGTTTTTGTTAGTTCCTTATTACCAAGTTTAAGAGGTAGAAAAATGTGCAATGAATACAGATTCATTATTTGCTACATCATGATATATTACTTTGAAAATGTTAATATGTTCTAGAATGACAATTGTAACGGTTAAGAAGCAATTTCTCACTAATAGATATCAAAAACATTAGAAGGGAATGCTTCGAAGATTTATAAGCTTTTTTTACAATAGAAGGTATGGTTTTTTCCAATCATTTTCCTGAAAACATTTGACTCAGATTTAGATCTATATACAATTAGAAATTCACACAAAATATAATAATTATTTTCTAGTCCATTCTAAAAGTCTTATTTTTCCTTTCTGGGATGGAAAATCTTAATGGCAATAGAGAGTAATAGCAAAAGTTGTAAGTTCCAATATTAGGTATGAACTAACTTTCAAACCATCAACCCAAATACAATAATTTAAATACCTCCAAAAAGTTGTTATGAAGGACATTTTCATATTAAAATTTCAATGAATGTAAGTATCTTCAAGGAACAAACCCCTAAATTTTCAAGCCTTTTTCCATCAAGAAACACCCCAAAACTACCACAACTAAAAAGTGGCAAAGCATCTAATTTTGACGTCTAATTGAAAACAAATGAATAATTACCAATTCGCGTTTCACATTTTTTAACACAAATATGGAATACTTTGATAATCCAAACGGTTGATACTAAGGTTTTCACCACATATTGTGGTAAAAAAAGTAATAGCAAAGACTTTGAAGATCTCTAGTTTTAATGTAGAAAACAAGTTTTTTTCCCCCTTCCTCAAAATGTCTAAAAATGTTTGACTTTGGTTAAAATGTACTTTTTACACTAAACAAATTTTTTTTTGGTAAGAAAAAAGACGGTAATATTTATATGTATAAAAGTAGATTGTTTGAACATAAAATAATATTCTTTATATGTATAATAGTAGAGTGTTTGACCACAAGGTAATATTCTTAAAAGAAGGTAATATTTGGTATTTGTATAAAAGTAGAGTAGTTAACCACAAAGTTCAGAAATCCATATAAGGCAGCCATTTCATAATAGTGAGTCTCTTTTTTACAATCATCCAAAGGTGAGCTCCACATATCATGTTTTTAGATGTTTTTAGATGGTCAAGATTTCTACTTCATGCTATCATGTTGTTCACTAGTTTTTATGTGATTGCAGGTTCAAAGCGGAAAGTAGCACGTCCTTTCTAAACTACTCAGGTGCACAACCATTCTAAACTACTTATAATTTAATTTTGTTTGCGTTTTATCCTGTGAACTTCAGTTTAGGATTTAAGGTTGGGTCATTACATAATTGGAAAACATGAGACACTACATCTGAAAACCCTAATTATCTAAACTTTGTCGGCGATCAGGAAACCCTAATTTTTGGAACCCTAATTTTTGGAACCCTAATTTTTGGAACCCTAATTTTGGCGGCGCTGCCATTTTCATGGTTGGACTTCTCACCTCAGGGGGCTGCGTATGCGGGGGTGTCCTTAGCTTTCGACTAGTGTGTCTTAGGTTTTCACCAAGGGTGTCTTAGGTTTTCACCAAGGGTGTCTTAGGGTTTCTCCTAGGGTGTTTTAGGGTTTCACCTAAAGAACAAGGTGCGAGTGTACAACCTGTGAGTGAGTGAGTAACGCTCCAAGCCGCGTGAACAACCTGCGAGTAGATGAGTGAACAACGTGCAAAAAACCTACAAGCTACATCACCAACTTGCAAGCAACATCACCAACTTGCAAACATCCTAACTAATCTACCGGTCCTCTCTCCTCACTTCACCCTCATCTCTCTCCTTCTTTGTCCTCCATGTGTTGTGCGTGTCGAAGTCAGTAGTATGAAAGCAGCTAGGATCAGAGCGGCGTAGTGGAATTCGGAGCGGCGTTGGCAGTGTGGGCAGGCTAGGGTTCGGCGTCAGCAATGTTGAGCGGGCTCAACTCTCTTACAGCCCGTGCGTACGCACGAGGCTCTTAATCGTGCCGTTGCTCTTGGTTGATACCCCTTCCAGAGTTCGTTGATATCCATTATTTAGTCATGTATCCAGTCATGCCCTGATCCAGTCGTATACCCTGTCATACCCTGATCCAATCGTATACCCGATCAAACCTTGTATCGCTGTAAGAGGAAAAAAAAAAGAAAAAAAGAGTTTTTTTCCCATAGATTTGGACGAAACTGAAATGCCTATAAGTAATTTTCAACAATTCAAAACAACTTGAATTTTTTTCCCTTGTAGATTGAATCTGGAGGTATCATCCCAATTTTTTTTGGATTTTTTTTATTTTTTCTCTTTTCTCTAAAAATCCTCAAAGGTCGCTGAAATCACCATAGTGAAGATTTGCAGAATTTCTTCCGATTTTGTAGATTCAAGCTCCAGCTCTAAATCTGAATTTGAGTCATTAATATGATATTTTGTGATTTTGAGTCCAAATAATGAAATGAAGTTTATGAAGCCTACTTTCCATTCCAATTTGAAAATATGAAAAATTTGAATAAAATTCAAAAAAATCTGTAAAAAATTTGTAAAAAAATTTGGGCATAATTTTGTGGTTTATTTGCTGAAATTAGCCAAGTCCGTAATTCTTTAATTACATATTAATTTCAGATTTAGAGCGGAAGCCACTTTTTGGCATTTCATCCGCAATTTTTCATCCAATGTTTTTCATCCAATTTTTCATCCGCAATTTCTCATCCAATGTATGACCGATTCTCTCATGTTCTTTTCGGAGTTGAGTAGGGGTGGACAGTCTTTGAGGCCTGCTCCATCAGAGCTTGGATCTGCGACACATGGGAGCGCTAAAGGTATTGGAGGTGGCACTGGACCAATATTGCCATTTGTTTCAAGACAACGAACCGGAAGATGTTGCTGAATTTTGGGAGACCTTCACTGCAGCGTTGCCATTTAGGGATGGCTTCTATTATGATGCAAATGGCGTAAGGCACACGCGGCACGGCGACCCTGGCAGCTACAGGTATGAACAATCTACATCAGTTAGTCTTGAAGATAGTCCGGTGCGAGAAGAGGAGTTCGCTGAAATGGTATATATTGCCATGGAACACGCTAAGGGAGTTATATCGCCATAGGATGATGAAGACTCTGAGGTCATACCGTAGCTAAGCATACATGATGTTTAGGTGACTAGTACAGTGTGATTGGTATATTTGCTTCAGAGACGGTTTGTTTGATTGTAGTATATGATCTTTGTAGTATTCAATAGTTATATCATGTATGGTTTTATATTTATGAAAAATATAGAGTTCTAAACCTCACACTTCATCATTATATTCCGTGTTTTATCATTACATCTCCTACAAATTGTATATGTAGCACGACACTAAAATTTATTTAAATTCATATAAAATTTATTTCATGCAACAAATTGTATATGAATAGTTTCTTGTAAGTACATGGTCAATGGAATATTGTCAATGGAATAAAAATGAAATACCGTAATCATATATTATGCATAATCTTACCGAAATGGTGAAGATGATTTACTTATGTACACGTTGAGAAACCAATATTTAATGAAATTGTCACAAAAATATAGCAAAGAAAAAATAGGGATTGTCGGATTTTTTTCCTTCCAAAAGACATTTCCACTCAAAATCTTGTTGTTATTGAGCGCCAATTAGCGCACTTGGCCAAGTGCATAATTGCTTAATTGCGTGTTATAATTGTTTTTATTGTTTTCATTAGAAAGACCACACTACTAGTTATTGTTGGAAATACTATTGGCAAAAAAATTGTAACAAGAATCTAAACTCATCTTACTCTTGAGCCATATAAATTTAACCCCTGCGGACCTAAGTGCTTTTTATGGGGTTTATTATGTTTACCTTGACTGCGATCATCTTTCAATTCAAGTGGTTAAATTTCACGAAATTTTGACCACATCATATCATATAAGTTGGAAAAAACTTCCTGTCGTTACATTTTCAATAAGTTTCTTTTTGCAAGCCGAACCCCTAAAATTATTTGAGTATTTCCCATAAAAAATGTACGTTTATTTTGTGCAAAAAGAAATGAGGGAAAAAAAGCTTGAAGCTCTACTTTAACCGTGACATCCTCAACAATACATTTAGAATAACATGCATTCAAAATTTCATGAAAGTTGATGGTACGGATTGAGAGATTATACAGTTTGAAGCAAAAACAAGGTTTTTTTTTCTCTTCCATGTGTTTTGTGAATCATCTCTCATTGAATTTTTATGATGTCAATTTCGAGCATTAGTTTAGAATCAAATTTTCTGCAAAAATTTGATATACAATGTTAGTTCCTTGCAAGAAAAATCAAAGAGAAATATGAAGGGTACAAAATATTCAAGAACATTGTAGAAGAAATTGGGATTCAAATACTATCATGATATTTTTTTTTTTGTGAACCTAATTTGTCATAAAATGAGAATCCCAACACTAAAAAGGATGACATATATTGCATCATATAGTAAAATAAAACTATAGAGCATAAACATAAAAAATAGTTTTTTTCAAAAATTTAAGTGTAAAAAGGGTTGTGTATATATTCAAAAATTAGTAATTAGTGTTAAAAGTTCATATCAATTAGTTTAAATAGCTAAAAGACATATTAAACCAAGAGTTCATTAAAAGTTAGTTAAGATTTGAAGAGGTGCATCCATTTAATGAACGGTTGTGGAAGTTAAAGAAGTTATAATAATACACACCTCTTCCCAGGAGGTGTCTTCCCTAAAATTTAGATTATAAATAGCATTGGAATTACAATAATTCCACCACTACCACGTCAAAGATTGGAGTGTGTCCTAGCTTTGGAAGCTAGTTTTTTTGGTTGATTTATTTGATTTATGATTAATATATGTGATTATTCATTGTGTAATTATTGTCTTAATTTTGTGAATTGAGTCATTTGTAATACATTGAATATTAGTACTTCATTATAAATTAGAGAATTACTCTAATTTGTCTAACTAATACAATTTTGTGTATGAAGATTAATTATAAAGATTGTGATGAGATGTGAGTGTGATTGAATTAAATTAATGTAAAGCTTGAGTGCAAGTAAGAGTATGATTTGATTGAAGCTTTGAGTGGCATTGTAGATGTTTAAGGAGTGATTTCATGAATGAGAGATTCATGTTCGTGTGTTAATGTGTAATCAGTGACGTAATGCAATATTCCGAGGAATGCATGGGCACTTGCCACTTGATAAAGATTTAAGTTTGAGTGTTGAAAATTAAAGAGGCATAAGAGTATGAGTAATTTTTAATGCTAATGATATAAAAAATCATCAAGAGAGATGCATTCCTTGATGCATAGCATGTTAAGAGTGTTATGTGCACGTTAATAAGTTGAATTAAGTCTAACCTAGAAAGGAGATATTCCTTAAGGTGGATTAATTGCATTTGTGTTTTATGTGACGAAGACAATTGAGAATTAAGTGTAATGGAAATTGAGATAATTTCCTAGACTTAATTTTGTGTTATTCTTTTAGACTAACTTGAATATAAGAGGATCATAATGATTAAGTAAAATTGGAGAAAGCTTTGTTGCATGAGGTAAGGTTTGAATTCTAAGGTTCCTAATGAATAATGTTCCTACTAGGCACTTAGTCCTTGGGTTCAATTAATACCTTGTTCTTTAAAAAAGATGCATAACAACCTTAAATTCTTAAGAGCTTGGGTTAAAACTTAAGTTTTGTTAATGAAAGAGAGTTTTTATGTAGAAATTAGAGTCAAATTACAATACAATAGACGCTAGACCATCCGAGGAATGGGTTTGGAATCAGAAGGAGAATATGTGTGAGTCTTGGGTGTTTTGTGAGTTGACCCGTTTTAACTTTTAAACCTTACAAAAACCTAGACCCAAAGATATGAAAATGTCCAAAATTATTAGTGGTTCTCATTACACTACCTAGAAATGTGTGAACATTTTTTACTTTGCTTGGAAATTAGATCTTTCATTGAAGACATGAAATATTTATTGACGTTTTTAAGAAACCTAGGTATGATCTAGTATTACAAAGACTCTTAAAATCAATGGAAGCTTCTAGCAAAACGTTTGGAGTTGCGCGGAGCCAAACTATGTGTGATTAGAAAAGCATTGCTTTTTCTCTAGAGATCCAAGTGGGACAAAATTAATGTTCCGACTAGGCTTGCATTATGGAAATCTATGTTAATGCAAGCCTAGTGGGAACATTATGGAAGTCACAAAATTCCAATTAAAATCTCAATCATAGAACGTGTGAAAAGTTTCTCCCCAAGGTGATTTGTTCCTTCAAGGATTAGACAAAGGTTGTGCATGATCAATACATCTCAATAAAAGAAAGAACCATCAATCGAAGGAATTTTTTTTTGAACCTTTACAAATTTGTCTTGCCGTTCACATGGGATACCATATTTGTAATACATTACGCTCGGAAAAGGCTTCAATTGGCAGGTGACAAGGAGCACAATTTTTTGTGTTATCTCTACACTCTTGTCCATCTTTTCCCTCCAAAAGAAGTACTCCACTGGGCAAAATTGCCTTGACCCTTAAAATGGTCCTCCCTGCCCGAACATACAAGGTTGTTGGTGTCTCACGTTGTAAATAAACGTAATCTCCAACCTTAAATCGACGAAGTTGAGGCTTATAAGCCCCACTTCTAATACGTGCATATCTCAAAGTATCTCTGTATTGCGCTATTGCCAAATTTTCCATAGCTATTGGCATGGGTCTCTGGAAATACTCGGCTTGATCTCGTAGCACCTCTGCCCAAACTCCAAGGTCATCCAAGTCCACTACAGAATCCAATTTCTCCCTTAATGCCGATGGTAATATTGGCTCTCTGCCATACAATAGCTGGTAAGGGCTATATGATGCAAGAGAGGCTTGTCAACTAAAACGATAGCCCATTGCTATCCATGGAAACTTCAAATCCCAATCTTAATGATTGCCTCCCAACAACCCGTATTTGCGTAACCCGCGTTTGACTGTTTGAACCACCCTCTCTGCCAATCTATCAGCCTCTAGATGATTTCTCGATGTAGTACGGTGATCAATCAAAGCCTTAGTACAAAGCTCTTCAAATGCTCCCAAAAATTCTCTTCCTTCGTCTGTCAACACTTCATCTAGAGCTCCAAATCTAGCCAATACACGGTCTAGGAATGCCGCTGCTGCTAAATCCGCGGAATTTTGTGGTAGTGCTACCAACTCAATCCATTTACTGAAGTACTCTACCATCACAAGTACATACTTGGCACCTCGTGATGTGGTTATCAATGGTCCAGCAAAGTCAAGACTCCATCTATAACCCAAACCTATGATTGGTAAAGGCCGTAATTGAGGAGTTAGAGTGTTGAAGCTTGATCTCACTCAATCGCACACTTCACACCTTCCTACATTGATTGTCACCTCTTGTTGCATGCCCATCCACCAATATAAACCACGTAACATTGAATATGTCCGACGTACTCCAAAATGGCCCAACTCTTCATGAACTTGACGTATCAGTTGACGACGTTGGTCAGGCCTAGGCACAACCTTTCATGTTCCATCCGGCCATATTCGGAATATAAGTCTACTCTCCTATTGAAACTTAGCCAAAAGATGAGCTATACTTGGCCTCTACATCACTGTTGCTTCGTGAAGCGTACGCAATGACATACTCCTTGCCATCATCATCTTTTTGAGCTAACACGGCACCAATTCCTAACATACTCCAATTTGTATGGAGCTGGAAAGGCCGTCGACCATCGGGCCGCCTCACCACTCGTGCTGAACCAAGTGCTCCCTTCAAAGCCTCAAATGCATTTTCTTGATCAGGACCCCATATCCATTCTTGATGAGTTCGAGTCAACCGGGTAAAAGATTTGGCTAAGAGACTAAACCCACGAACAAATCGTCCATAATAGTTAGCTAGTCCCATAAATGCTCTCAACCTTTATACATCCCTAGGAATTGGTATCCTCTTCAAATCTTCTACCTTTGCCTCATGTACTCCCAATCCTCCTGGTGTAATCATGTGACCCAAGTAAGGCAGCTTGTCATGGAAAAATTTACATTTTCCAGGATGTAAGCGAAGATCCCAAACTTGTAGCCTGTCAAAGACTTGTTGTAAATGTCTTACATGCTCCTTTGGTGTATTACTAAAGATGATTACATTATCTATGTAATACCGAGCAAATGGTAACCCCTTTTAGACTTGATTCATTACACATTGAAACTCTGCCGGAGCATTCTTTAAGCCAAAAGGTAAAAACTTCCAATGGAAAAGCATATCTCTTCCAACATCATCTACCCCCCAAAATGCCGTCTTTACCCAATCTTCCAGTTTCAATGGCAATTGATGGTACCCAGACCTCAGATCCAAAGTACTAAAAACTTTTGCCTTTCCAACTCCATCAAATATCTCCTCAGGTGTTGGCATAGGATATCGATTGGATATTATCTTTTTGTTTACAGGACGGTAATCTCCGCACATCCGCATCTCCGTCCAATTTCCAAGAATATCTTTCTTTCTTGGCATCACCGTGGCACATGTATACTCTCCATCTGAGAGTTCTACTAATCTGGCGTCCAATAATTCTTTGCATCTCAATTTGACCCCATCTCTTTCAGAAAGGCTGAGCTTATATGGGCGTTTAAATATTGGATGGTCATCTTCTAATTGTATCATTACTGGCTTGCCTTTATAGCCCTCCAAGTCAGTAAGTTTAAAAGCAAAGCAAGCCTTGTACGAGCGTATGAAAGCTCACACTTTCCGTGCCTCTGCACCAGTGAGCCCTATGCCTATATCCATCTCCCAATCCTTCTTCATTGATATTGGCACAATTATGTTCTTCTTTAGGGGATCCTTGGCTAGTGCTAACACCAACTCTGGTTGTTAATTGGACGAGCTTGCACCATCGCCCTTGTCCAAGACAATAGATGCATCATCACTCATTACTATTCCAAGTGAATCACCATCAACACCATCTCTAGAATGAGATGATGTAACGAAATAAGGATTTTCCTTCGTAAGAAACACCCTTTTGAACTTCTCCTTGGCATCTTCCATGCCTAGGTCTCGGGCCAATGCTGACAATACACGTTGTCTTCTTAACTCATCTAGTACAAGCCACTCTATAGCATCTTTGGCCCTTCTCTTCTCAAGTGCTTGGTTCCAAGCTTGTCGACCATCATGCCAAGCCTTGGCATATAGAGAATTCATCTTCTCCACAGTTAGAGGCACAACTATCTTTGCCCCTTGGCTTGAAGCATCTGCCCCCAGATGGTTGTCAATGCCAAATCTTTTGTGCCGTTGAGCCGCTAGACATATTCCAAAGAACCAAACCATAGAAGTCAAGTCCATGGCTTGCCCAAGGCAATGTCGCCATTGAGACTCTGTCAAACCAGACCCACTTGTGGCACAGGTCCGAAATCCCATAGCTCGCTCTCGTTCATTAGCGCATGGCTCCTCCAATCGCATAGAAGTAGCGTCAAACACCAAGCCGGGTCCACCATTGCGGAAAGCAAACGGCCGAGGACAACTCATCAAGGTAGGAAATGCCAATCGAGGCATTCCAATACGGTTGACAACAACCAAACGTGGCTGATCATCTTGCACCACCGTTTGAATAGACCGTCCCTCCTCTAACATGTCATCAAGGTGTCTTCCCTCATGGCGTGTTATGCGATGTAATGCAGTTGAAATCCCTAGCCCATGGGCCAAATAAGTCCATTTCCATCGTAAACGATCGGCGTAGGAACCAAGAGCTACAACATCTACAGCCATCGGGTCACCTAAGTGGTGACATACCACTTTGACATCCTCGTGAATTTGGGCTCTAATATCTTGTAGTAGAGGCACATTCTCAAGGATGTAGGCCACACTTGTAGCCTGCTCTTTTTCCCACCAATGTAACAAGCGCAAGAGCTCCAAAAATAAATTTGAGCGGGGGTCTCAGAGTCCTTGGCCAGATCCAGCCCGGGAATGACCTTGGCAAGGCCATCCGCCCATCACAAGGTCTACTCTACCCAACCTTCAAAGATCCTCTTCTCCAATCAAGGCAATATCTCAAGGAACTCGAGACATACAACCTTGAATGGCGCTTGCAGAAAGTTGTGTTGGATATTGAAGCCTCAACATCTCTAAATGATGTTTGGCAGCCCTGCTCACCACAATATTATTGTCTACATATGTATAACTTCGTATAGACAATCCGGCCTCCAATGCAGCAACCAAACCAGTACCAAGTCCAGTAAATAGCTCCACTAAAATTATGCCCCCAGAGTCATTGTGAAGATCTACGAGTTGTTGTAGCGGTGGTGGTGTGGATTGAGGTTGCCAAAATTATGGAGGAACCCCCTCCACTAACTCTTCACATAGCTGAGTTAAATTTTCTGGTGAAATCCATGGTGGTATAGGATCCTTGGGATGTTGTTCAAACGACTTGATTTTGCTATGTGCTTGCATCGCCAACTCTGGAGGTGAGTCTGTAGAAGACATGTTGCCCTCTAGCAATAAATCTCCAGTTAAAAACCATTCCGCAGCACATCCATACACTGCCACCAATCCCTCAACCACACCAGTAAAAGCAAGGAAGATGACAGGAATTACTTCCTTCCGTCCATCCCCTTGTGACCATCCCGGTTGGAACCATGCTTCTTCAGTCCAAGAATCATAACCAAACCCATTAGGATACAATGCTTGCTGCGCCAAAAGAATGTCATAGCTTATAGCACTTGTTACAACACACCTAACAGAGATGTGAGTGTACGCATCAGTGCCTACTTTGAACCAAACTTGTAAGGGTTCTTTGGTAAGTTTTGTAGGCTGTTTTGAGCCTCTGAGCGATGTAGCTATGGTAAAAGGACATGGCTCCAGGTTGCCAGCCAAAAGCCCCAAACTCTGAGCTAATAATTTACCTAGCATAACCGGTTGAGCTCCTGTATCAAGTAGTACCTTCTGTGGAAACACTTGAGATGCATCACCCTGAGCCACAGCAAATACATGGGGTGAATTGGCCAAACGCACTACTCCAGGTTTAACTTGAAATCGCTCCCGAGTCTCAAACTCCCCAAACCATTCATCGACGTCTGCCTCCCCATTACCTTTGAACGAGCTGTATCTCAGGCGGGTTGCAGGTCGGGCCATGGTCAAGGGTCCTTCGTCTTCCTCTTGTACCTCTTAGTCTTCAAAGTCAAAGATTGAGGTCTGTCCTATTTGGTGTACTTCGAAGTCTTCTAGGAAGGGTTCAAAAGCCGGAGTGAGAGGGGTTGTGTCAATCCCTACGTAAGGTGGTATTTCCAGGATGTCTACTCGGGGACTCACTACCTTTTCTCCTTTGTTCGGCCTACGGGTTGGGGTGCTCCTAGAACTAGGGGTAGGTTCGGCACGGAAGAGCTGGCTACCTCGCCTCGTACCCTTGTTTCGGCGTTGGGATCGGCGTACTCCTATTTCGCTAGCTTCTCCTTGACTCATGAAGGTGCATGGTACTACCTATATCTTTGCTACTTCTATCTTTTGATCTAGGAAAATCGACAGCAACTATTTACTATTCTTACGGACTAGCTGTCTTGCTTAGAGAGTAATAGGAGCTCTACACGGATCTGTGCTCGGACCTGGCTCAGGCATGGTACGGGTGCGTAATGGACGCGGCACGGGCACAGCGCGGGTACAACTATCTTCGTCGGATCCGGACAAGTGTTGGTCACTTGTGGGCGGGCAGACACATTGCTAGTTGTATTCGCGACAGGGGTATCCATTCCACATATGGAGTTCCTAGCCTTAGTTGTCCGCCGGCTTTAGGTATGGTTCTTGAGCCGCTCCCCGTAAAGACACCGCAGCTCGGGCAAACAGTGGGGAAAACAAGAGGGATGTGGTGAGGGACGGTTGATGCTCCTTCACTACCTTACTCGTTCTCTTCTATCTTCGCCGCGTAGCTGCTAAGTATCCACGGATCACAAAATCAGTTTCAGAAACAAAATTCAAAACGACAAGCTATTAGTCCTTGAGTTCAGTGAAGTAATTCCCCGGCAGCGGCGCCACTTCGTGTCGTAGTACGTGTTGGCAATTATTCACATCTTAACACAAAGATACCCTTAAGGTAATCGTTCCCACAGAGAATTACCGAGAACTAGAACGACTAACAACTAGTTTATATGTACACAATGTCACTTATATCACAATAATTACATCAAAGGAAAGAAAGGAAAAGGATTAGATTACAACGCCTGAGCGTTATCTACATCCACCACCCCGCTCCCCGTACGAGTGTTTTCCCTCGGGTAGGTGCTTACTTCGCTCGGAAGGTAGGGACCTTCAGATAGGGACCTACCTCGTCGGAAGGTAGGGACCTTCGGGTAGGGACCTACCTCGTCGGAAGGTAGGGACCTTCGGGTAGGGACCTACCTCGTCGGAAGGTAGGGACCTTCGGGTAGGGACCTACCTCGTCGGAAGGTAGGGACCTTTGGGTAGGGACCTACCTCGTCGGAAGGTAGGGACCTTCGGGTAGGGACCCACCTCGTCTTAGTCCCAGTTAATGGGGGGGGAGTTATCTTTACAACTATGCACACTATAGACATCTGGAGTACATGAGTACTCGGATAAGGATTATATCACCACGGACATTAGTCCGTGGACTCACAGAGGTTTTAGTGGTTGACACAAGTAACAACTATTCTTCCTCCCATTCTCTCCCTCTAACTCTACTCACTCACTTGGATGGTTATGGTGTCATTGAGATCCCCCCGAAGGGGTGTTAGACCCGTGTTTCCAAGGCTGGGAGCGGCGTAATGTAAGTGAGCAAGGGGCCTACCCGCCCACTATCCGTCTTCCTCCCAGTCCCCTCCACCTCCGATGCAGCTGGAGGTGGGATGTTTCAGGGAATGACATGAGTCTTGACAACCGACACCAACCGGTACGCCGGGAGGTCACTCAAGACTCACTTATGACCCTCATACATCCGTCACTCCCCCCTCGTTCTTCCCTAGACACGTACAATCTCACATGTTATTCCCATCCACCCAGCTAATCTACTTGATGGAACAAGGAAACGACTGTAACGGTTAGAGTTGGAGTCATGCCCCTACTAGCTATCTTCTCACCTCACCTGTTATTCCCACCCACCCGGACTAATCTACTTTGATGGAACAAGGAAACAGTGATTAGATAGTTAGTATGGACTCGAGGAGTGGACTACTTGAAATGGCACTCACAGTCATGTATGCAATCCGAGCTCTCCAACCATCGAAGGTCTTCTCAGAGCATAGGTTTAGAATTCAACTGAAAGCAAATACACACATCAAGCAGTGAAGAGACGTGCCACGGGACTCCTCTCTTATACTGCGAAGGACTCACATAAGAGTCCAAACTCAACGATACCTTCTAACGGTGACATTAACTACTCCTGGCGGCGGTGGCTACCACACCACACGACGTGCACCATCAGAGGTCACTTATTACACAAAACCCAAGGCAAAACCAAGTCAAATCCCAAAGTCAACGCAGGGCCTAGTCCGCGGATGAACAGTGACCTATCAACTAAGATTCTGACCCTACCTCCGGGTTAACTTCTCAAGTCTTATCTTATCTTCCCTCCTTTTCCGCTTCTTTGAACTCTTGTTGGAAGTCGGGTGCGCCGCAGCCTTCGCGAGTGTCACAAGTGGTGATAACAGATCCGCAGATGAAGACGGTGCCCATCCGGCCATGGATGTCTGAGGCAAGGCCTCCATCGAAGTTACGGAGGCATCCGGACCACCCGGAGTGAGTAGCACGGAAGTCGTGCTTCGGTGGGGCTCGGTTCGGGGCGGAAGGGTCGGTGTGAGACTCGGAGTCCCAGTGAAGACCTCCTGTCGTACTAGGAGGTGCAAGTATGCCGAACTCTCTCTCGTGGTCTTCCCAAAAGGAGACCTACCCGGCAAAGGAATAACCGTCGGTGTCGCGCGGACGGGGTCTCCAAGGGAAAACTGTCAAAGGAGAGTCGTGCGCGGAGGCTCCATAGTGGCACCCAAGCCATCCTTCCTCCCACTTTGTACTTGTGTAGTGAGATCTGAAGGGGAAGGACAGGTGGGGACTCCCACAGTGGGAATTCGAGAAGGCAGGATAGGACTATCGAGATCAATCACTCCCTTCCCCGGCGGAGGTCCTTGGTCACCCGAGTCTTGCTTCTCCGAATCCGCATCCGAACCCGAGTCATCATCCTTGTCAGAATCCTCCACGAACTTGAGTAGGATATGGGTGAGGTTGCTTACCAATAACCTCATGTTAGCATACGTCTCTTCAATCTTTACAATTTGCTCCATCATGAAGGCAATTACCTTCTTGCTGGAAATGTGACCATCCCTCTCCAACCTCGCATCAAACATCTTTGCTTTCATCACTGCCTCCGCCGGGACGTGCAATGCCTCCTCCACTTGTTGCAACGCCGAGGTCGAGGCATTGGCTTGGAGAAGGGCCTCCTTGCAACTCCGCTTGGCCTCCAAGGCCCGACTCTTCATCTTGGTCACCTCCAAAGTGAGTCGGTTCACCTTCTGTTCCATAAGGCGGAGGTCACCGACTCCTCCCATCTTCTCCTTGGCAGCTGCGACTAATCCTTGGTAAGAGGTATTGCCAATCAGGCTGCCCAACTCACCCAAGGTCTTGTCCACATCGTCCACATACACCCGCAGAGCCTCTACCAACTCTAAGGCACGGTAAGTCTTCCCTCCAAGTTGAGCTAAGCCTGTAGCGGCTGCCCGGGCAGCAGCTCGAGTTCGGGTAGAAGGTGCTCCTCCTTGGCTCGGTCGTTGTCCCTTGGGAGGTGGGAGTGCTTCTCCCTCTGACTGTGAAGAGCTACTTCCTCCTTCCGATCCCGGCTCGGGCTCCGACTCCGTCCCTTCGAACTTCTTCATCATCAATTGCGTGCCATACGCCATGGCCTCCTCCTGAGTGGTTTCCTTGAAGTGGTGATAGAGGTGGATGAGGTACGGGCAAATGGGAGAGCGCCTCGTACTATTGACACTCTTCATCAACCTCATCACTACCTCCTTCATGATGAGCGCCCAATTCACCATCCGCTCTCCGAGATAGGCACCATAGAGGGTGTTAGCTAGGGTGATCGTGACTCGGGTAGGTTTCTCCGGGTGGGGGGTTGGCACAAGGAAAGCGAAAACCCTCTTCGCTCGAGGATCTTGGCAATCTTGCAATGCATAGCCATTCTTGGCATCCTTGGTACCAAAGAGCCCCTTGGCGTACTCCTCTTTCTTCAAACTCGTGAAGCCCGCCCCTTGTCGCGGGAACCCATACACTTCCTGCCATCTTCCCATGGTCCACCGGTCTGGGCAAGCGCGGATGCTACTTCCCTCCGGCTCTGGTAGCGGATCCTGTCGTAGCTCCTGCACCGTAGAGTCTACGCAAAAACTCCAACAGAAGTCCAAGAGAGAAAGGCAACCCATCCGCAGGAGATCTTCCTTTAATTCGGTGAGCTCGAGTGGCTCCCTTGGGACTGTGGGAGAGATCTCCTTAGTTAGGGAGGTCATTTTGACAAGGCCTCCTCCCTTGGTCTCCCTCTCTTACCTTAGCCCTGGATCCTCAATTCCCCTCTCGGACCCTTCAGCTCTCTCTCCTCCTCCCAGGTTTTGGAGCTCTCTTCCCTCGGGTGTTGGTACGCCCTCCTTCCTCGTGCTCTGGTCTGGAGGTGTCCAGGCCTTCGTGCTCGGGCTGGACTCTCTTTCGTGCTCGTGTTTGGATCTACGAGAGCACCCTCCAGCTCGGACCTGCGACTTACCTCAACTCGGGTGTTGGTGCCCGGATGTCGGTATGGGAGCTCTCCTCCGTGCTTGGGCTGGAACTCTCCTTCGTGCTCGGGCTGGACTCTACTTCGTGCTCGTGCTCGGACCTACGAGAGCACCCTCTAGCTCGGACCTGCGACTTACCTCAACTCGGGTGTTGGTGCCCGGATGTCGGTATGGGGGCTCTCTTCCGTGCTTGGGCTGGAACTCTCCTTCGTGCTCGGGCTGGACTCTCCTTCGTGCTCGTGCTTAGATGTCGGTGTCCGGATGTCGGTGTGGGAGCTCTCCTCCGTGCTCGGGCTGGAACTCTCCTTCGTACTCGGGCTGGACTCTCCTTTGTGCTCGTGCTCGGGCTGGACTCTTCTTCGTGCTCGTGCTCGGATGTCGGTGCCCGGATGTCGATGTGGGAGCTCTCCTCCGTGCTCGGGCTGAAACTCTCCTTCGTGCTCGGGCTGGACTCTCCTTCGTGCTCGTGCTCAGATGTCGGTAAGTCCTCCCCTGCTTGGGTTGGAACTCTCCTTCGTGCTCGTGCTGGACTCTCCTTCGTGCTCGTGCTCGGATGTCGGTGCCCGGATGTCGGTGTGGGAGCTCTCCTCCGTGCTCGGGCTGGACTCTCCTTTGTGCTCGGGCTGGACTCTCCTTCGTGCTCGTGCTGGACTCTCCTTCGTGCTCGTGCTCGGATGTCGGTGCCCGGATGTCGGTGTGGGAGCTCTCCTCCGTGCTCGGGCTGGACTCTCCTTCGTGCTCGTGCTCGGACCTACGAGAGCACCCCTTCCAGCTCGGACCAGCGAGAGCACCCTTCCAGCTCGGACCAGTGAAAGCACCCTTCCAGCTCGGAGCTACTCCAGCTACCTAGTGGTGTGATGTGGAGTCCTCCAACCCGGTTCTTATACTAGGGCTTTGGTGAGCTTCCGTGCCGTTGCCGGTGGGGCTTCCTTGCCGTTGCCGGTGGGGCTTGCGAGTTCCTATTGGTTGAAGTCCTCTCTAAGCCTTCCACCTAGCCGCTTGGACTAAGGTGTTAGGGCCCGGTGTTAAACCACTATTTGTCCTTTTTAGCACCTATCTAAAGTCCATGTATTCTACCTACCCTAATTCTTCCTAACAGCTAATACTAGGAGAGTACTTACCTCTAAACTTTATAATGTTGTACAGTGATACCCTTCCTAAGTAACTAATTGAAAAAAAATTGAAAATTTGTGGTACGACACTGTCCCAGAATCGCATACGTGCTCCCTCGGGCCCTTCCCTTCTCTTGTGCACACTACGGGCTCTCCAATCGCTTCCATCCTGCCCCCTAGCTCCGTCCTGTCCCCTAGCTCTGTCCGACCTGGCTTGCCTTGGGCTGCTAATCGCCTCGCGTTTCAACAGGTCCCCTAGATTCCGGGGAATATCTCCAAGGGAACTGAAAAATCTCCCCTTGCCAGCTCGGAGGGAGGACTATTAACAAATAAGGAAGATTTTTTAAAAGGTAAATTCGGCCATGCCACAAGGGCCAGCCCATTATCGCCACTCATTGATGTTGGTTTCCCCATCTTAATTGTTTTAACTTATTTGATTTCTTCCTAGGCCACATGCCACCACTCATGCATGGAATTTTTTACATTAGCTAGAGTAGTGGCCACATCATGGCTACAACTCCAAGTTTTTATTTTAATTTTAATTTCATTTTATTTATTTATTTATTTGTTTATTTATTTTGTTTTCTCACCAAGGTCCTCTCTAATTGTGTTAAAAACACATGGGGTTGAAGGTGTCTTTCTTTTCTTGTTTGGTGAGAGTCCCCTTTGATTTTAAGGTTTTGGCTATTGGTTTAATAAAATTTTAATTCCTATTGAGGACAATGAAGGACTTCTAAACTAGGAAATAACCTTAAAGAGACATCTTTGGCCCATTTAGTCATAATAGGTGGTTTTGTTTAGACCACTTGTCCTAATTATCGTTTCCTAATGCTAATTAGTGAATGTTAAAGTCCAAACGACACCGTGAGCCGCTTTTTAGGCTTACACTTTTCTAAGTAAAAAGTTGGATAGCTCCAAAATTCTTGCTACAAGCTTTCATTGCCATAGAGATGTTTCACAAAAATGAATTGTATCATATTTTGATGTTTACAAAAAAAACATGTATAGTATACACATTTTCACAAATTATCAAGTAAGGTGCAAAGAAGAATTCAGGGCTGATTATAATACATGTTGTTGAAAATGAGAAAAGAGGGGTCAATGTCTTGGCATCTGTGCTTGACTTCAATAAAAAAATTATCGTATTGGAATAAAATCAAATGCATATCTACCACACAATTCATCCACCCGCTGTTATCGATCACAACAAATAAGGTAGAGGCGCCCAATTCCGATCACTTAAGCCAATGGGACTCAAATGACATTGTATGCCAAAAATATTTATGTAGAAAGATGCGGAATTAGGAATGAAACTCAACAAATATTTTTTCAAATTTAATCACAGATTTGAAATTGATATAGAATTCAAAAGCCCGAAAACCACCGGAGCCCATAATCAAACTCTAGAGTAGGTGAGATTTGGTGCCCTCCTTCACCCAATGCCAATAAGTGAGAGTGAGTAAAAGAGAGAAGACATGCCATGGATAACGAACTCATGGAGGGTACTCAATACCGATCGGCCTTGTTTGACTTTTGAGGCGATGCCACCAATGAGAGCTCAATTGAGGTGGAGCAACCCAAAATTGCACACATCATGATCTAATGCCGATAATGACTGGTGTTTACAAATTTTGAGTTATCGGTTTTGGGTCACTCCATTCAAGCATTTACCATTTTCATGCACCATGCCATGCATACTTAGCTGATTGGAATTGGGTGGCCAATCGGAATTGGGTGCCTCTACCTTAGATGCTGACCAAGTCTCAGGTTGGCCTGCATGCACTCAAACTTATATGATTCTCTTGTGCAATGGCTTGCATCTTACCACTGAGATATTTTCCCTTCTTTCATGCAACTTTGGGGCTTTCCCTTTCGAGAACGATTCAAGCTTGGATAACTTACACACAACCTAACCGATCATGGCTAAGGTTGGATGACTTGTAACCACCAACTTAAGCTTGCTGACCTATTTATAGCGTTTGTATACGTGGTAAATTTTTTTTGGGAATTCAAAATAGGATTTCATGAATATTGCAATTGTCGTGACCATTTATTTCTTCATATCGAAATTGCTATAAATTTTTTAAGTGGATAGTAAGCCGTGACCCGTTCTCGACATATAAAACTCTCTACTTCCACAGTATGTTGTGCTAATGACCACTTGTGCAAGAGACTAAAAACCGAGAGCTTTGAACCAATTATAACTTGACACCCAATCATAACTGACTTTCCAAAAATTTCGGAAAAGGGTGGGCGGCTGGTGGTTTTGCCCACATAAGACTGTTGATTCTGGGGTTGGTGGTGGTGATCGGTTATCCAACCTTAACCTACCACAAAAATAATGACCTTCAAAAGTCGAGCTGATAGTTTCGGGCGAAGCGAAAAAGTTGGCCATGATTCCGACACACAAGCTGACTGTGATTTCGACACACAAGCTGAAAATGAGGAAGAAGGTCAATGTCTTGGTATCTGTGCTTGACTTCAACAAAAAATTATCGTATTGGAATAAAATCAGACGCATATCTACCACACAATTCACCCAGCCCCTGTTATCGATCACGACGAATACTTCCTGGTCACTGTTCCCACGCGGCCCAAGCAACGCCAGATTCCGAGGAAAATGAAGTCCCACGACGGCTTCAGCTCCCGGATCCTAGACTGCGATTTCCAACAATACTCTATTCATGGTCTCTTACTCCAACGGCGCTAAATGGTAACGTCGCCAAGTCGCCCAAGTGCCTGGACCCACTTCAGACTTGCGACTGGACCAAACAGCGATCTACTAAGGAGTAGATTGTGCACAACACCATCTACGAAACGAGTAGGTTTCACTGTCGCCCAGTCACTTACTGTTTGTCCTTCGTCCTCGACAAACAGTATTTCCTCAGGAGTATTTCGGCCACCAAGCGTCAGCTTGTAGTCCAGATGCACAGTTAGACTAGCGTGTTTGTGGAAGCAGTATGTAGCAAGCAAAGGGAGATCTAAGACGACAGAGGAGAGCCCTCATACTTGTACTCAGTCGCATTCAGATCAGGTGCTAGAGTTCGAGTTGTAACAAGTATATAATCCTTCGCAGCAGACGATAGCACCGAGACCTCTCGAAGGTTTTCGGTGGCCCAGGATTTTCTTCTCAGATACGTCCTCTCCAAAACACAAAGCCTGAAAGTCCTCCAAAGCACTGGCTGCAGGTGTCGGAATCCGCGGAACTCCAGAGATCAAGTCTGAAGTCTTGGTAAGATCTAGGTTAAATATGCTTGTTTTTCCAAAACTTGCTAGAATACAAATTAGTTACGAAAGGTCCAGGAATCTAGACATGAGCTGGTTTGTTTTCCAGTCCGCGGCTGCTTGTGCAGCGCGATCCGTAATCAATTGTAAACCCATATATCTGAGCGCTTAAACAACACCTTCACCCGCCTTCCCTCTCTATGCCAGATGCGCAGAGTTGCTAGAACAAATGTCAACCTGACGTGCATGCTCGCTCGAAACCCGTGTAGGTTTCACCGGAATGCTGAAGGCGGCTAAATCTTAGACGCCCGGGAAGCTTTAGCAGAGTACGTGGGCTCTAACTTGTCTGTGGAAGCTTTGCAGTGCTCGACGTGGGGGTCGTTATTATAGAGCGACATGTTTGCCACCTTGCGGAAGATCGAGAGTCGTTAGTCATGTGCTCTGCCTGAGGCGTGCGAGTGATTTCTTGGCGGTTTTAGGTCTTTGTAGCGTACGGAGAAACCCTTTGAGTGCGCAATGAAAACTTGTCTGAAGTGTTCTCAACTCTGAGCTCTCATCCTCCTTGTTGCTGCCGTTGGAGCTTTCAAGCTTTGCCAGGTAACTTCTTTGAGGACTAAGATTTTCGTCACTCACAATGTGTTTTGGATCGTTCTAATGTACTAGGTACGTCCGCCTTCCAGGTTTACAACACATCACACGTTTTGTGCACTTGATATTCGTGCAGATCTCCTTTGTTGGAGTCATGTCTGTGCTACTTGTAGAAGATTCCTTGTCCCTGCGTGTGCTAGTAAGTGTTCTCCTCTCTGGATTGGTTTTATGTTCCAACCAGAATCGTTCATAATTCTGTGAGTTTATGTTCACCATGCCAAAAGTTGAGTACTCCCAGGATACGTTTGAAGGACTATTTTTGGTAGACAAGCTATGTGTGTGCTGAATGGTTAAGGATCAGGCCCTTTACCAAGTGGTGGTGTATCATTTATGGTAGGTTCTAGGATGCAATTAGCCCGGTGGAGGGATTGTTGGAACGGTCTTGTATCAGGTGAAGTCTAACTAGCAATATCAATGCAGGGGGTTAATGTGAATTAGGGTTCACACTTGGAGGGCGCTCTCGAATCATTACCTTACTCGATAACTTGGTCAACTGATGTTTTGCTTCCTGCCTCAGGTGGACCACTGTATCATTGAGAGCTTTGTGCAAGGAGATCATATCTCGTATGTATCCTGTTAAGGCGGTGGATGAGCAGGCTCATGTGTTTCTCTTCAACAATGTACGGCTCACGTTACGGTTGAGAGGATTGACATCTGGGCAGATGAGAAGCATCTTCGTACGTGAGGAATTATATTCTCAGAGTTAAGGTACACAACCGGCCTTTCCCTCGACCAAGTTCTTTGGAGGTCTTAGAGAAGAAACATCTCCAATGTGTGAGCCACATTGATGTCTGACCTTCATTGTTCATCATGTACGGAAGCATATACGCACAGAACGCCTTCGAATTGAGTATGCATACAAGTCTGAGAGTTGGGTAGTCCTTTAAAGAGGGCTGGTATATTTGGTGGAACTCTGACCTCTGATACTGCATGTTGCTGCCGTTGCCGGTACTCCTCAGAAGTTGGAGCTTCAAGCTGGACATTCTTGAGTGGAGCTTGTGCGGATCTGTTTGAATCGATTTTCAGCAACATTGATTTCAGATGAGGTACTCTCTTCTCTCTATTTCTCCTTTCATGGATGCATTTGCGGCTAGCAAAAGGAAGTTCGTATCGTGTGGCTAGACATTGCGCTTCAACTTTTGTGGCCTACCGGAACGTCTTGAGTGATTTCTTGGAGGTTTTTTATGTCAGTGTGGTGGAATTTATAAATAGTGTCGTCTAGCACAAATCGCGTTGATGCTAATGTAGCTTCCTACTCTGAATGAACATTTTAAAGAAATTTGTCTTTAGATATACTCCTGTATGAGTAGTATCAATCTTTTTTAGTTGGTCAGAACATCAATCGTGAGTGAAAAAACATGATAACCTTTAGTAAATGCTTAGTTTGTGTGACACTAGCTACTAGTTTAAGTGTTAGATTCTTTTGGTGTTGTGTAAGAGAACCATGTCTCTGAAGCAAACAATCGTGGAAGTTGTTGCATGCGTGTCGCAGGAACACTCAAAATATTCACCATGGGCTAGGTTTGTAGAGGGTTAACATTGTTTTCTAAGAGAACAATTATTGCCCATTTGGCCAATGTTGTTCAAGAAGGCTTTCAAATTGCAATCTTTTGCGTGGTGTAAACTATTTTGTGTACATGATAAATGATACGAATTAGATTAATATTTTCCATGTTAGTATTTTTGATGGTCCCCCATTTTTGCTTTCTTTTGAGGTTTATGATGTTGTGTGGAAGTGCTTTTGAAGTTTTGTAGCACAAGGGTCGTTATTGAGCGATATGCTTGCTCGTGAACTTTTGAGAGTCATTATTCCCTTCACTAGTGGGAGATAGAGCTTTTGGTGGTCCTTGAGCTTTTTAACGTTGGAGATGCATTATGCGGATGTGGGGGCTCTAGTTGAAGTGGGATGGTGGTTAAGGTGTATGTGACTTTCTCTTGGACGTGAGGTTGGGCTTGCATGTACAACGAAGTGGTTAGTAGGAGGTGGGAATCATACTTGTGACCATTAATACATATTCACCCAATTATGGAGTGTAGTTTATATCACATGTCTTAATTACATCATGATTGGAATGTGTAGCATCATTTGCTTGCTATCTAGTGAAGATTGATGTGTAATACTACACTTGATGTTTGTATCAGAAATTTGTCGAGAACAATTTGGACAAAGGAGACGGTGTAAGATTTGCATGAGGTGACTTACTCTTGGGAACCTAATACGTTGGTGTGGAGAGGCTTACAACTTATGACTGCAACATAGTGGTCTTTGTACAATAGGTGATATAATTGACTATGGCTACAAGCTCACTAATTTTGATATTGAAGCTCACTAAATTTGATATTGTGATACATGTCATGTGTCTTGCTTTTCTTTATGAGTAGAACAAGCAATGTTCTTTTGTTGTGATTCTCTAGGTGTTGTAGTAGAACAATCAATGTTCTTTTGGAATCAATGCCAGGACTAGAAACTAGGTCTTATGTTCTAGAAATATTGGGGCTTGCTTGAATGTGCTTAACTTGACATTATGCTCATTTAAATGAATTTTGTACTCTTTTGTATAGGATGTAGCTTGTGCTTTATGCTTAGAAATTGTACACTTCGATTATTGAGGATTACAGCTTTAGAATATTTGAAATGTCTTGTACTTGATCACTAGCAATTGCAATAATTGTTGTATAGTATGGAGTAGAAAAGATTAGTTTGGTGGGGTGTTTTCCCCAAAATTCTATGTGAATTAGACATTGCATTTTTGTCTTTCCTTTTCTAGGTGTGAATTGGGCATTGTTATTCTCAATCAAACACCATAAGAGTTTGAGACATTCTTTCTCCATTGAAGTTGAGTGATCAATATGATATCATTGAAATGTGCAGATTATCATGGCTGCGGAACTATTTTTGGGTGCATTCACAGGAGCAATCGTGAGTGCACTGGTCGATGAGCTCATCGTGTTAATCAAAAGAGTACATCGTTGTAAGGAAGTTTGCAATAATCTTGTGAAAACTATGGAGTCTATTAAGCCAATTTTGACCGATCTAGATGTAACCTCAGATTTAAAGAGTGCTGAAGTGCAAGATTGGCTTAAGGATTTACAGTCTCTTTTGTTGAGAGCAAAAGATATTGTGGGAGATTGTGTTGTGAAGAAATCGTGGTCGAGCTTCAAGTACAAGAAAAGTTGGTTTTTAACTTCAGAGATCCAAGAAATACATGACAAAATCGTACAGAAAATATCATCGGAAGGAGTCTTGGTTGTACTCAACGTTGTTCAAGAGGTCAATCGCAAAGTGGATGGTGGTTTTGCAGCATCTCTTTTGATTGATCAACAACTACACTTTGACAAGCAACAAGTTCCTGCCCATGTTGCTACATTTGATAATAATCCATTCAAGAAATTGAAAGAGTTGATTGTCTCGATGCCATCAGTTACTTCCAATACTATTGGTGTTAAAGGCCAAGGTGGAGCTGGGAAGACATTGCTTGCGAAGATGGTGAACAATGATGAGGATGTTCACAAGAAATATGGGGCTGGTTCTATCTTGTGGATGAATGTTGGGAAAGATGTGTCAGTGTCTGCAGCCTACAAACAAATGGGAAAGTTCTTGAATAATGGTGGAGTCTTTGAAAGACACTACAGTGAAAGAGATTTGGAAGCTCAACGTACTTACTTGATGGAAGCGTTCAAAGGAAAGAAAGTTTTGGTGATTTTGGATGATATATGGGGAAATACATTCCTGAAGAACCGTGCAATGACCTACTGGTTGGACATTTGCAAAGGAGATGGATCGATAACATTGATCACCACACAAGATGGTGAAGTGCTAGATTGTGCAGGAGCCATGGAAAGGATTGAAGTGAAGTCTCTATCAAAAGACGAGAGTTGGAAGTTGTTTTCTTCTCATGCATTCCAACCTAACATGCCTCCATCATGTGAAGTGAAAGGTATTGCCATGGAAATTTGTAATGAATGCAAGGGGCTCCCATTGGCTTTGGAGGTTATTGGTGGTGCACTAAGGGGCAAAATTGCTAAAAGGAGTTGGGAATATGCTTTGAGTCGGTTGAGGACATCTGAATCTTGGTTAAATTCCGGTGCATTGGAGGGTAACCTCTTCGATCGTTTGAAATTCAGTTATGATGTACTAAGTGTGGAGGCCAAGAAGTGTTTCTTATATTTTGCGGCTTTTCCTGAAGATTATTGGATTCGAACGAAGGAATTGTGTTCCATTTGGCAGGCTGAGGGATTGTTTGGACCATACGATGCTGAGGATTCATTTGATGCTGAAGATACATTGAATACAGGGAGGATGACCTTGATTTACCTTGCGGATCGATCAATGATTAATCTTGATGATGATGGAAAACATGCCAAGGTACATGATGTTATGCGAGACCTTGCCATTCGCATCATACGAAATGCTAAGTTTGGTGAATGGGCATACGAATGTCAGTTTGAGCCAGGGAAAGTATTGGAGACACTTCCCAAAATCAAAGACACAACAAGGAGGGTGACTTTTGTGGGTACTCATGTTAAGAAATTTGATCCACAAATGTTTGTTAAAGGCCACAACCTTCAGACATGCTTGTTATCATCTATCAGAATAGATGATGGGAAAGGATTGCCTACATCACTTCCTCAGAATTTCTTCTCGGGTATGACATGTTTGTTGTATCTCAATCTTAGAGATGTTTCGTTCATGAGTGAGCTTCCAAAGAGCATTAAGGAATTGAAGTCTCTGAAGCACTTGGATCTTAGCGAGTGTAGCTCCTTGAAGGAGCTTCCAAAGGGCATCAAGGAGTTGAAGTCTCTGACGCACTTGGATCTTAAAGCGTGTAGCTCCTTGAAGGAGCTTCCAGAGGGCATCAAGGAGTTGAAGTCTCTTATGCACTTGGATCTAAGCAGGTGTGAGTCCTTAGAGGAGCTTCCAGAGGGCATCAAGGAGTTGAAGTCTCTTACGCACTTGGATTTATGGGGGTGTGAGTCCTTGAAGGAGCTTCCAAAGGGCATCAAGGAGTTGAAGTCTCTAATGCACTTGGATCTTAAAGCGTGTAGCTCCTTGAAGGAGCTTCCAGAGGGCATCAAGGAGTTGAAGTCTCTTACGCACTTGGATCTTAAAGCATGTAGCTCCTTGAAGGAGCTTCCAGAGGGCATCAAGGAGTTGAAGTCTCTTACGCACTTGGATCTTAAAGCGTGTAGCTCTTTGAAAGAGCTTCCAAAGGGCATCGTGGAGTTGAAGTCTCTTACGCACTTGTATCTAAGCGGGTGTAAGTCCTTGAAGGAGCTTCCAGAGGGCATCAAGGAGTTGAAGTCTCTTACGCACTTGGATTTATGGGGGTGTGAGTCTTTGAAGGAGCTTCCAGAGGGCATCATGGAGTTGAAGTCTCTTACGCACTTGTATCTAAGCGGGTGTTTGTCCTTGATGGAGCTTCCAAAGGGCATCAAGGAGTTGGAGTCTCTTACGCACTTGTATCTAAGCGGGTGTCGGTCCTTGAAGGAGCTTCCAAAGGGCATCAAGGAGTTGGAGTCTCTTACGCACTTGTATTTAAGCGGGTGTCGGTCCTTGAAGGAGCTTCCAGAGGGCATCAAGGAGTTGAAGTCTCTTACGTACTTGGATTTATGGGGGTGTGAGTCCTTGAAGGAACTTCCTGAGGGCATCAAGGAGTTGAAGTCTCTTACGCACTTGTATCTAAGCGGGTGTCGGTCCTTGAAGGAGCTTCCAGAAGGCATCAAGGAGTTGAAGTCTCTTACGCACTTGTATCTAAGCGGGTGTGAGTCCTTGAAGGAGCTTCCAGAGGGCATCAAGGAGTTGAAGTCTCTTACGCACTTGTATCTAAGCGGGTGTCGGTCCTTGAAGGAGCTTCCAGAAGGCATCAAGGAGTTGAAGTCTCTTACGCACTTGTATCTAAGCGGGTGTGAGTCCTTGACCGAGCTTCCTGAGGGCATCAAGGAGTTGAAGTCTCTTACGCACTTGGATCTACGCGAGTGTCAGGGCATGAAGGAGCTTCCAGAGGGCATCAAGGAGTTGAAGTCTCTTGTGTTCTAGGAGCTAATTGGATGTGAGTTCTTGAAGGAGCTTCTATGGAGCATCAAGGAGTTGAAGTCTCTTAAGCATTGAAATCTAAGTTGATGTAAGCCTTTGAAGAAGCTTCTAGAAAGCATCTACGAGTCTTAGAATCTACTTGATTTTAGTAGTCTTAGATTCTACTTGATTTTAGACTCTAAAAGCTCTTTCAGGTGTAGATTCCTGAAAGAGCTTTTAGAGAGCATCAAGGAGGTGAAGTCTCTTATTTACTTGGATCCAAGGAGGTGTTTGTCCTTGAAGGAGCTTGTGGAGAGCATCTTGGACTTAAAGTTTCTTTCTTGAATCAAAGCGATTGTACATCTTTGATTGGGTTTTCAAAGAGCATTTGAGAACTAAATCGTCTTGGACATTATTTGAGTTTATTGTATTATATCTCTATTTCATGAATAGAATGAGACCGTATTGAGTATTTTCTAAAATATCATTTATAGTGTATAACACAAATGTAAAACTATGGAGAATTGTTTCTATGGTTAGAATTAAATTTTGATAATGAATCATTTGTAATAATCATCTTCATTTATTTTTTTGAGTATGTGTGTATATGTAAAAATGTGATCATATTGAATCGTGAAGTCAACCTTTTTCAACTCTAATTATTGTAGAATTTGGGATTGGGGTTACGACCTTGGTTAAAAGAACAATCTGAATTTGGAATTAATTGAACATTCAACAATCATTTCTTTTATTATTCTAATTGGTGTTGATTACCGTTTTGATGGAAAAAATGATATAGAGGTTAAAATTGTTTGAAGATTATGTAAACAATGACTAAGGATTATCACATTACATCTCGTTTAGCTCTTTAACATTTTCTTCAATCTCTAATCACTTTTAGATTTTACACTTGTACAGTTTTTTTTTCATGTTATCAATACAAACCATAAGAAAATAAATGGGAAGAATGAAGATCGCATGCTTCATTTATGGAAAGAAGTTAAGCAAGGAAATATTGTTACAAACCAAATCTAAACACATTATAGAGTATATTTAATATAAATAAAGAATCTTAATTCCTAAAGAATAAACACCTCAAGAATTTTTTATAGTTTTAATAAGTTAAATCATGTTGGTTCTCATGAATCAAAATTAGATATTGAAATTTATGAAGATGCACCATAGTAGTAGCTTCATAGATATAAATATCTTTTCCACTAAAACTCCGGAGAAAGGTTACGATATTCTAAGAATAAATTAGTAGATTTTTGGTAGCTTTAATAAAGCTAGTAGACTTCTTCCAACATTAATCATATATATAAATGATTAATATTATTTTCTATGAAGCTCTCAAAAAAGGGTTTGCTTCATTGTAAATACATATATTTCTAAGGCAAATTAATGGTTTTCATACTCTATTGTAAGGAACCTACATTTGGATTGTTTTTTACATTAAAATAAGATACTAGAAATTATGTTTATAAAATACTTGGATTTATGTTTTGCAAATAAGTGAGTGTAGAAGATGAAGAACGCCGGTCTCCGAAGGAGCCGACGTGAATAGAGTGTCTGTTCGTTCCACTACTAAGACCGTGCCCACTGGACATGGAATTAGTAAGCTGGAACTACTTCCCCCTCTCGAGGATAGACACTATGTAGCAAGTAATCAAACTCCAAAAAGCCAACCCTTCAAAAGAGTAGCAATGAAGGATGGGGGGGAGGAGGGAGGAGAAAGAGAGGAGGAGGGAAAGGTGGAGAAGAAGGCGTGTTTTGCAATGATAAGAAGTGAAGGGGAAATTTTATGGAGGGTCTTGTATGTTTGGAAGGGCTTGGTTGTTTTCAATTTTGCGTTTATGTAGGAGGATGGACATAGCATATTGTATGGCAATAATGTTAATATTTTGAAAAGTGTTTGTAATTGTATCGATAGGGATTTTAAAGGTATCCTCTAGGGTTTTTATGGATGGGATAAAGGTGGTGGCATGAGCGCCAACTGTGATTACAATAAAGGGGTCCACTTTCCATGTGAGGGAAGTGATGTCATCAATGAGGGGTTGATATTTATTGATTTTGTTTTCGATTGTTTTAGGGGAGAATCTGTCATTACAGTATGTAAATTCGATGAATTGAATGGTGTAGTTTTGGTTTACGTGATTGGGTGGGAGGTCATTGTATGGTAGGCCTTTAACGCATAATATGTCCGGTTTAAGTCGAGCATTGCAGTGACATCGTTTGGTTTCACATCATGGGAGTAGCCATGGTGGGACCGTGTTTTCTTGTGGGTTGTTGTTAAAGGTGCTGGCATTCATAAAGATAAAACATCTCGGTTTGTTATGGGAGGTGATTAATTTACGGAGTTCCCATACGGCTTTGTTATGTCTTTTGACAATTAGGGAGTGTATGTAGTGATTATGACATTTAAGTAGAACATGTAGCCATGTGTCGGGATCCGTGGAAGTGCATATTGGGCATGTTATAGATGGAAATCTTTCTGTTCCAAAGCTGAGTTGTTTTCGGGCGTTTCCCATGTATTGTCCGGTACGGAATTTGATTAGGCATGTGATTTGTGAATCGGTGATGATGAGGTTTTTCCAAAAATTTGTCGAGAGTTCATTGTCTATGTTGTTACTAGTCCATTTTTCTATGTTAGGGAAGTTGTTTGAGGTTGTGTCAAGGTTGTTATATAGGTCTTGTCTTTTGGAGTATTTGTTCAAGAATCTAACCGGGCCTTTATCTGGGGTGTCTTCTTTGGAGGGCTAGTCTTCTTTTTGGAAGTAGTATGGGGTGGCGTGGGCGTGTTCGTGTGGGTCTTTGGCGTTCTATGTGTGATTTTTCACGGCCTTCTTTTGCTAGTTTATCCGCTTGTTTGTTACCATCAATATTGGCATGGGCTCGAACTTAGTGGAGGGTTGTGATTTGTCTTCGTTTTAGTATCATTTGGACCATTGATTCTAGCATAATTTGGTTGGGGTGACTGTTGTGGAGGGTAGGATGTGTATTTGAGTGTTTAATAGGTATAGTGCGTTGATGCAGTCTGTAAATATGTGCGTTGGTTCATTGTTGTATTTTGTTGTGACGATTTCTAATGTTTTGTGGATGGCCATGAGTTCTGCGCTGAGGATATTTTGTAGTCCATGTAGGACAAATTAGTCTTTTGGCTAATTTGATTTCTTTTGTAGAGTTGTATATTCCATAGCCGGCTTTTTCTCTGCGCCAATTATCCGAGCTAATTTGTCCTAGCGGTTTAAAGGAGCCATCAGTATAATAGCTATATGCGGGGTCAAATTTTGGTGAGGTGGTAGTATGATAGTCCGGGAGGGATGGAGGTTTTGAGGTCTAATCTAGTGTATTGTTGCTGTAATTTAGTTTTGACCATTTTTTGTTCCTATTGACGGGTGTTTGTATCGGTGTTGGTGGGACCATCTTTGTGTATAGCCGGTGTATGTTTAGAGGTTTTGCTATGGAGCTAAGTTTTTCTAGTTGTTCTGGGGTGCCAAGGGTTTGATTTTGGTGGTGGACATATATTATTTGTAGTGTAGATGGTTTTGTTCGAGGCTTTTTTAGTTCAGGTGGAATAGCGGGTTCTTCATATTGTACAGAATCTGCATCAAATGAGGCGATGATATGAGAGTCTGGGAATGGACTTATTTGTTGGTTAAAGTTTTGGTACCAGCTTTTGTCCGGGGTGATGATGAGTGTAGATGTATGGTTTGGGTCATGTTTGGCAGCAAGGCGTGCCCAGTGTATTGCTTGTTGTGTTTCTTCTTTGTTTTGGGGGTGTGCTATACCATTACGGATCCATTTGTGGTCAAAAGCTTTCTCCAGGGAGCCAAATATTTCATCTCTTTCAAATGGGGAGTAGAATTTTTTTAATTTAGTGGAGCATGTGACAGGGGAGGAGAAGTATGACTTTTCTATGTTAAAGGATGATATAAGTGAGTCTAGGATGGGGTGGGTATTGTCTATTGTGTATTTTTGAGGGGATTGTTTTTTTGGATACGGTATTTGTATCTTTGGTATAACCAGATTAATTCGGTTTCAAATGATTGAGTTATTGGTTCAATGTTTGTGGGTGTCTGTAGTTTTATATTGTATTGGTTCCATAGCCATTGGAGTCTAATAGTGGTAATGGTTTGTAGATGTCGGCCATTTTCTTCGTATAGATGTGCGTGGTTGTTGTCTATTTTGATTGTGTTTGAGGTTGGGAGGATATCTTTTTCGGGATTACATTCTGTGGTATATATGTTTAGGAGTGGGATAATTATTGGTGGAGTTACGGATCTTGTGTCTTGAAGTTGTTCTTGGGGGTTGTGGGCTTGAATGATTTCAGAGTAGAATTTATGTTGAACCCTTTGATAGTATTGTTTTAATTTTTCAGTGTTGTGGATGGTGGTATTATGGTCATGTTGTGGGAAAAGGTTTCTTTGAGGGAGCCATTTGTTAAATGTATTGTCGTTGTGTTGCCATTGGCATAGATATCTGGTGTATGTGTTTTGTATGTTGTTGGTATCTTTGTGTTGTATATGTATATGGTGTATTATTCTGTTAATGGGATATAGGGTAGGATTCTTGGGGAGGTATATTGGGGGTCGGGGATGATAGGGCAGTGTCGGGTTCGGGGGGTGGATTTGTTGGAGGGTAAATCTCGAGGAGATGTTGTTATTGGTAATGATATATGGATCTACGAGTCTATGGCAGTATGGATGTATGAGGCAAGGGGTATTACATGTTGTTGAACATGTTGGTCGGCAGAAGAGTTGTTTGGCCATATTTAGGGCGCATTTAATTAGTTTGGTTGGGGTGAAGTGGTAGGTTTTGAAGTCCCCATTATTCATGATGTGTGCCATTTGGAAGAGTAATTTGTTTTAATTCAAAAATATTTTTTGAAAGGAGTTTTTGTAGGAGTTTTTTGGAGTGCTGGGGATTGAGTGTGTTGTGGTTTTGTGTTTCTTGGAGCCATGATACTTCTAATGGTGTGGGATCAAGGAGGAAGTTTGGAAGTGTACTTTTGAGGTGAACTTTAGCTATATGTTTTAATAGGTATAATGTACGAGTTACTGGTGAACTTATGCAATCCGTTTTTTTCATTTTTGGAATGTTTTCGGCTCCACCGTGTTGAGCCAGGACATATTGAGTTAGTCCTATGTATATTTTCCCAAGTCTTCCTTTGTCATTTAGAGCATTTTGTAGTTGTTCACCGATGCATCTGAGGTAAGCATTTTTAAGGGAGAAGGCTTCCAGGCCAAATAAATTCTGTGGGAGTTGAGTTATCTTATTTGACATACATTTTGGCATACCACAAATGGTTTTTTGTATGGCTATAATTTTTTTATCCAGTTTTTTTATGGTTGGCATAGAGTATGGTACAGCGTAAAAGCTATATGCTACACTTGGGCGTGTTACAGTGTCAACCATTTCAATTTTTTGTTTCACAGTGGCCGGACATGTTGTTAATTCTTTGCATTGTTTAATGAGTTTTGTAGTTGTGTAGATTTGGATTTTCCATTTCAGGGAGGAAACAAGATTTGTGCCTAAATATACATATGATTCATTTTGGTGTAGTATGGGGATTGGTTGTCCATGGTATTTGATGCTAGAAGCTTGTATTAGGGCTTTAAATGTAGTTGGATTCATTTTGGATTTATTTGGACATCCAGTAGCAACGCATTTTGGGACGCCTACGTCCATTCCAGTCCATTTACAATATCTATCGATTTTATCAATTTGTGTTTGTAATGATTTTATTTTATTAGTTATGGTAGCAAGGTCGTTGGCGTAGGCAGCAGAGTTTATGGTGATTTGTGATGTACCAAAAGTGTATCCATTATTGCCTCGTTCTAGCCATCTAAATAGTGGTTCTAAAAAGATAATAAATAGGTATAGACTAAGGGTGTCTCCTTGTATAGTTCCTCTATTAATGGGGATAGGCTTAGTTTTACCAAATATTCACCGGTGTAGTAAGTAGATGATTGGGAGTAAATATTTCCAACTAGTGTAGTTGCATCTTTTGGGTATCCAAAATCAGTCATTATTGCTAATAGTCGAGCATGGTCTATAGAGCCAAAGGCATTTTGGAAGTCAATGTGTAAAGTATATATGTCTTGATTTGTGAATTGTGCGTCTTCTAGCTATTATGGTTTGTATTTGTCTAGAAGTACTTCTTTCTGCTCTAAATCCTTCTTGACTGTCGTGTAGAATTTTAAAATTTTCACCATTTGAGGATAATATTGAGGTGAGTGTACTAGTGTAGAATTTATATATTGTGTTGGCTAATGCAATTGGTCTATGATTTGGTAGTAGTGAAGGGTCTCCTTTTTTGTATAGTAAAATGGTTGCACTTGTTTTCCATGAGGCTGATATTTGTTTTTGTTTATAGCATTGGGAGAAGAATAGGAATAGTAATTTATGGAATCTTGGGGGCATGGTTTTGAGTATTGAGTTCGGTATACGATCTGGCCCTGGGGCTTTGTTTTTTCCGAGGTAATGGAGACATGTCTTGTATGCGGCTCTATTGAAATATGTGTGTAATTGAATTTCCAGTTCGCCTTGTTTGTCTAAGGAAAAACCATCTAGATCATGCCGTGGGTATTGACGTACTGCACATGTGCATTGGGTAGGATGTTGAGGTTGATAATTACATGTTGGTATTGTGGGTCTATTGTTTTTAGTTTGTTGGTTGAATATTTCATTTGCAATGTCTTCGGGGCTAGTTAGAATGTTATTGTATTGGTCAGTGATACAATCTAATGGTGGGGATTCAAATTTTTTGAAAACCTTTCTATTTATCTTCTTAGGGCTAGTTTCGTATAATTGTCTATATTTTGAGATGGATTTTTTTAATATTATCTTTGGAGTATTTTGTTGTTATTTTTTGGGCTTGTATATTGGCATTTTTTGCAATTAGTGCAATGTCTTTTATCCATGTATCATGGGGTAAGTCCGGGGGTGGTGGGGCAAGGATTTGGGTATGTTGTAAAGTTAGTAGTTCGTTACATATGGGATGGTTACGCCATTGAGGGCTATTCTTTACGATTCTAATAGTTTTTCGTATTATATGGTATGTAGCTAAGTGTTGTTTCCATGCTTTAGAAAGTTTGCCGGGTAGATATCCACCTTGTTGTGATGTTCGGTTTGTCATTTGTGGTATTGGTTGGGCTTTACAAGTTTGTTCGAGTTGTCGGAGATGTTATTGATAAGTGTATCTAGTATGTGGCATGTGTTGTGCCATTGTGTTTGATAGAGATGGTTATTATTTTCCAAGGTGTTAATGAGAGAGTCAATTTGCATGGAGTTTTCTTCGAAAAACTTTGAGTTGAATTCTTCTAGGTTATCTTTTGGGATAGGGTTTAGTATTCGTATATTGTTATTGTTTGTGATTACAGGGGTACGACTAATTAATATGTTATTTGGGATATTAAGATGTATAGGCGAGTGATCCGAGTTGAGAATGATGTCCTTGTTGTTGTAGCGGTATATTGTGTAGTATTATTTGTATTTATATAAAATCCGTCTATTAGGCTCCAGTCACTGTAGTTATGTCCGCCTTGTCTGGAATATTGTGTATTAGTATTTATGTAGGTGAAGTTCAGATTTTTTGTGAAGTGGCGCCATTGATAGTCTATGGCTTGAGGTGGGGTGTTATGGTTTCCGTTTTGTCGACCAATTAAAGCTATGTCTCTGTTGAAATCTCCACATAACATGTAAGTGTGATGAGGACTATTATTTATTTGAGATGTAATAGTGTTTTGTATGTCAATGATAAATCTATTATCTTTGGGGTAGGAGGGCATATACATGTGAAAGATTAACCATGCTTGTAGTGGTTGATTGGCAATTTGAATTATTTGAAGATAAGGAGATATGTGCATTGGGGTAGGAATTTTTTTGATATTTACCGGAAAAGCGTATTTTTTGTTTATTAGTGTAAGGAGGCCGCCGCGACCCGGTGTATATGGTCTACGTTGTTGGATACATCTTGTTAGTGCATGTGTGTTGTTAAAAATAAGTTTGTAGTCTTGAAATATGTTTTGTATGTATTTTTTAGATTTTGTGGCTGTTATTTTTGTTTCTTGTATAGCTATGATAGCCAATGGTGTGTTTGTATGTGTGACCAAAGCATGTAAGCTAGGGAGAGCGGTGTTTAGAGATGAAGCATTCCGTGTAATTATGTTTGTGTTTTCATTCTTTGAACTAGTATTTTGGTTTTGTGGAGGAAGTTGAGGGGGTGGTGGAGGTGGGTGGGTATATTCTGGTATGGGGTCGAAACATTTTAGTGACTCATTGATTAGTTTGTTAGGAAGGTAAGGAAATTTTTGTATTATTGTGTTGTCTGAAGGTGGTATGGTATGGCTGTGTGTGAAGTCGTATAATTCTTTATGTATTGAGTTCATGTGGTTTATGATATTTAGGTTTTCTTCAAGAAATTTTGTATAAGGGTGTAGGGTGTGGATATGTCTTTTGGGTGGATTTTGTAAGTTTGATAAGGTTTGTAATAGTGTGTTAGTCCATGTGATTATATACGGGTTTTGAAGATTTAAAAGACGGTTATATTTGGATGTGTGGTAATTACTAGGGCATATAAAATATGTGTTGATGGGTGTGTATTTTGTTGTTGTATGTATTGGGCAGTATTGGGTATGTTGTGTTGTATAGTTGGTGTGATATATGTGTGGTTTTGAAAAGGGGTGCAAATGCTTGAGTAATGTGTTTGTATTCCAGTTGTAGTTTTATGATATTTGGTATAAAGTATATTTTTGTGTTTCTCTTATGTGTTGTGGGGTGCCTTTTTAGTACATTAGGCATGGGTCCCGGATTGGTTTCTATGTCTCCACTTAGTAGTAATTGGTTTTTATAGTATGAAGGTTTGATGTGTTGTTTTTGGTTTATTGGTTTATGTATATATTTAGGTATTTTCTTGTTTTTATGTTTTTGGTTTTAGTATTTTTTTGTGTGAGTGGTGTTTGATTTATTTTTTGGTAGGATTTTTGTGTTATTGGTTGTGTATTTATCTTTTGTTTTTGTTTTTGTGTTCTTTGTCTTTTGTGCCTTGTGTGTTTTTATTTGTATTTTGTGTTGATTGGTGTATCTCTTTGTGAGTGTGATTTTTTGTTTATAAATTTTTTGTATGTTTGTTTGTGTATATGTATACGAGATTGTTGGTATGTTTGTGTGTGTGTGAGTATTGTATGTATTTGTATATGTGTGTCTATATGTGTTTTTAAGTGTATATGTATGAGTATTAGTCTTTGTATGTAGTATTTGGTGTTTATATTTGATATAGTAGATGGTATAGTAGTTGGTATTGTAGCTGGAATAGTAGTTGGTATTGTAGATGTTATAATATTTTGTATGATGGTTGATATAGTAATTGTTATACGATTTGGTATTGTATTTGTATTTTATATTGAAGACATAGTATTCAATACATGTGTGGTATATGGTATAATAGTTGGATATGGTGTATATAAAACGTATAATGTATTCAATACTTGGATAGTATATAATACAATCTTTTTGTATAGTATAGAAGTATGTAGGAGTTACTACATATATAATACTGGTATAATGTATGTATTTGTGGAGAGTAGAGAACCACATATGGTAAAGATTGAGTGCTAGGTGGTAATTATGCATTACCTTGAGGTCTTTGGCCACTACATGTTTGGCGGCCTATCTTCAAGTCTTTGTGGCATTTTCCCCTTCGTGGCTTGAAATGCAAGTCTTGTGGCATTCATGGCTTCTTCCATCTTGTCTAAATGCTCCATCAAAGAGTTGTGTAGGGTGTCGGTGTAATTCTTGCTCGCTTCCATCACCTTCTTGTTATTCTCCTCCAATGCCTCCTTCAATTCTCTCTTGGTGATGGCGGCGGGGGCATCTTGTATTTTGAAGGTTGCGACGGTGTTGACCATGGCGGCATTGATATCGTTGAACCCAAAGGCTTTGATTTGCTCCTCCGTAGGGAGTTGTGTGCCCTCCAAGTTTTTCCAATGTGGAGCAAAGTCTACATAGTTGTCTCCAATGTCAAAAGTTTTCCTAATGAATTGCTTGTAAACAATTGGGTTAGTACATTCCACGTTAGCTTTACCATTGTGTCTACCACCAATTTCCTTGTGGAACCATATGGAGTTAACATTGTTTACTCCCATGATTTTTTGGACAGCATTGGTGGTATCTTGCACATTCATAAGAAGAGGTAAAGGGGAAAGGGTAAGAGATATAGCATCCTTCTTTGCTTTGACTTCGGGGGTCATTCGACCGCCGGTGTGGGTCTTCCTTGCCTTGATGATCTCATGGTGGGTGGTGATGTATTAAAGTTGAATCCTGGAGGCTTGGGTAGGGGTGGTGGCGGCAATGAAGGCATAAGGATCTCCCATCACCTTAGCCACCTCTGTGATCTCATAGTCTTATCCCCGCTTGAAGCTATTGATGAGGATGTCCTTGAAGAGTTGATGAGAAGAGATATCTATTAACGTGTCACTTCTCAATTGCACGGATAGGTTAGAAGAGTTACAAGTTGAGGATAAGCTTTGCATATCTTTCCAATCATGGTTTGGTTATCTATGTTGAGGTTAAAGGGCCTAATGCCTTTTAACAACATGAGAGCATCAGTTTCGGGATTGAGCAAGTGTAATTTGAACATTCCGGTCCAAACACCTTTTTGCCCACCTCTCTTGGTGCTATGACAATGTATGTAGATAGGATCCATGACTCCCTCACCTAACTTAATGTTCATTACTTCAAGTCTATGGACTATTATTGTGAACATCATCATGCAATAGTATAGAGGATGGAGGTTCAAAGAAAATAGCCACATGAAAGCCGTTAGCCAAACCTGTGGCACCATTGGCTTTGGTGTTTTGAGGGATCTGGGTGATGTTGTAGTGTTGCTCCTCGCTTCCCGGTCTTGCAATAGGGTAGTATAGTTGAGGTATTCTTGGGAAAGCCACCTTGGATGCTATGAATTCCTTTGCCTCGTGCTCTTGGAATCCTCTAGTCATCATGTCCTCCACTCTCTCATCATATAGAAGTTCTTCCAGCCCTTCTTCAATCGCAAGGCGCTTCAAAACCTAGCCAGAACTTGAAAGGCGTGGTTATTGAACTAAGAGGAGGGGTCTGACTTACACATTCATGGGTACCCCGGCTCTTCTTGATGCGTCATGTCTCCATCTCTGCGTTTTTTCTAGTTCCTTTTTCTTTTGAGTTTAGTGTTTTACTAGTCCCTACATCGTCTATGTCCATGTTTTCTTCAAAGTGAAGGTTTCGTTTAGTGTTAGACATGATGTTAATTCTATGTGTTTCTTTAGTTTTCTTGATACACAATTGGGTAATTGAAGAGTAGAAGAGAGGAAGACGTACCTTTATGGAGGGACTTACCTGGTTGGTTTGAAAGGGAGTCTCTGCACGGACTTCACTTGGTGGTTGAGGCGGGAGTTTGTCCGGGGGAGGGCGGACAAGGTTGGGGCAGGGCTTCGAGTGAGGTTCGGCGAGCTGCTCGGTTGTTGCCTGGCTCTTGTACCTTGCTCAGCGGTACAACAGCTCTTCTCTGGCTCCTTGGTCTTTTCGTTAGTGGCCCCTTCTTTGTAGCATCTGCTCGCTTGTGTCTTCGAGGATGCTCTTGGTGGTGGCGCCTTTTGTTTTCTTGCTGCTCGCCTGAGGCTGGTTTGCCTTGCTCCACGGTCTACGCAGTCTTGGTAACTCCACGTCTTTAGTAGGGACGCAGGGCACAGGGAGTTGTGTCACTGTACTACAGAGGCTCGTCAGACTGCCCACTGGTACTTCCTCTCGCCTACTATGTGCTCTCCTACAGCTGTGCTGGTCTCCTCGCAGGAAGTGGGGTGTCGGGGTCTCTGTGCTTCAGGGGCTCGTTGGGGCGTACGCGGGTGCTTCTTCTTGCTTGCTCTGTGCGCCCCAACGTCTGTGCTCATCTCCTTACGGGAAGTGGGGTGTCGGAGTCTTTATACTCCAGGGGCACGTCGGTGTGCACTTGGGTGCTTCTTCTCCCTTGCTCTGTGCGCCTCTGCGACTGTACTGATTTCTTCACTGGAAGTGGAGTGTCGGTGTGATACAGGGCGCCGCTTTTGCTTATGTGGTCCTTTTTCCTCCAGTTTCGTCGTTAGAGCTCTAGGTGTTGGCGCAAGATACTTGTGATCTTGTGTGGAAGTCGCGTTTGCTACAGCTAGGGTTTCTGTTGGTGAAGAGATGCTCGGTGAGGCAGATTTGAGCCGACTCGATGCAGGTTTGTGTCTTCTTGGCTATAACTTGTCTTGTTGTGTTGTCGTCAGAAATATCTTCTGAGGGTTTGTTGTGTCCGGGCTTGATCTCCACAAGGTGCCTTGTGCATGTACAACTTGTTTATCAATTTTGTGGTGGAAACAATTATGCTGCTAATTTCAGAATGGTGTGGCAACTAACAATCCAACAAAGGACGAAGGACTTATGAACGGATGAAGTATTTCGCTGGAAAAGTTCATGCGCTCATAACTCATGCAATTTTGATCCGATGGGCAATTGCCACACCAATTTAGAATCAGCAAGTTATAGAGAAGAGTGTACGTGAAATTAGATTGTAATCGTCGGCTGTTGGGCCGTCCGTGCGATCGGATGGCCGGCTCTCCGTCCGTGCGATCAAACGGTCGGCGAGCCATTCGCACGATCAGACGGCCGCGAGATGTCTACACTGTTCCACGTGGAATCAAACGGTCGATCATGGCCCGTGCTGACTAATTTTGCCGTCCGCCCGCGCCGTCCGATTTCAGTATAAATAATTTCACTAAAAATATTTACTGTGGCCCTAGGTTAATGATTTTTTATCCCGCGGAGGATGTGTCCGACCAGATGTTCGGACGACGTCTCAGGACACTCCCAGACCCCCAAGGACGTCGGAGTGGTAACCCTGCGTTGGCTCCATCTTGACCTGTTTTACAACAACAATCTAAGCACCCAAATTTTTTCTAAACACATCCAAGTTCAAGTTCTAGAACTAAAGAGAGGAACGCGGAAGTGGCTTTGTCAAGTGAATAACCAATAAATCACAAGAGTAGTCAAGCGCCTCGCACTCTACAAAAGAAGAATCAACGAGTGCAAGTAGTTCAAGAAAATGCCGAGCCTTTATTAATGATTAATTATCACTTTCAAATAAAGGTAATCACTAAATGTGGGAAGGTGTCCCACTTGGTTCCTAACACTAGTACTAAATTTAGAAAGAAATTGAAGAAAGTAAAAAAATTAGGTAGTAAACTCGATTTTAATAGCATAAATAGGTCCTAGATAGAAATAAGGTCTCATTACTGTACCGGCATCCTTAAACAGTACAGTTTCTATACTTTTCCGGAAATCTTTGAAGCTCGGAGTTCGGTGGAATCCGGAACCGTTTGGAACAGTCTGGATGACATCCGGATCCGGAAATGGCATCATGACCCCGACAAGCGTCCGTACATCGTGCCGGATATAAAAGGCGTTTGGCAGAGGAGGGCGCCACCATTTTCGTTTGTCGTTTCTGTGCTCTCTCCTCTCTGCTCTTCTCTACCTTCTGTCTTCTGGTTCCATAGTTCAGAAGTAGTTTTTAGAAACGAGGGTTTTTGTGAGGTCAGTGCGTGCACGTGCTTCTGGAAAGATTACGAGGCGCAAGTAGACTGAGAGGTAGGGCAGGATGGCAGGGAAGAAGGGCAAGACTTCGGCCACCGGAACCCTAATGCTCGAGAAGGTGGCTCCGGAATTACCTACTTCCCAGGAGGAGCTGATGATTCTGGAGAACTACTTGGAGGTGATGGGTTGCAACGGTCTGTTGGGAACGCCGTGGGTCCGGAGGTAGCCAAGAGGGGACGAGACATGTTGCAAGCGGTGGGCCCGGTGGTTTCCAGGGCAAGGAAACTCCGTGTGAACCCGGATTTCGGTTGACACCGGAATCTACTCTGACGACTGGGACAAAACATGATGTGTTGGTCTAGAAGGGATCCTCTTGCTTATTGGTGATACTTACTTGATTGAATCACAACTGCACTTTCCGAAATGTCGTTGTAGTCTCGGTGTATCTCTGTGTGACCGTGTCCGGACGACCATCCGGGTATTGTGAGAGTGGATCCGGAAGCAACAATCATCTACCGGTTAGCAGAGTAGGAATAGTGGGTAGTCCAGCCACTATAAGTCACGGAATAGTGGAGAATCTGGCCACTTAAACTAATAGAATCAGTGGTCTTTTGGCCACTCATTTAAACCATCCGGAGAATATCTCTAAGGAGTAAACAGAGACAAAACTAAACTCTCTTTCTAGTTGTCTGGAAATCATTTACGGAAGCTATTGTGTGAATCCGGAATTAGATAGAGAAGAATTGATATAAAGGATCCGGTGGATTTATAATTGGTGTTTTGTTGAGAAAATTAGTATATTCTAGAGGGAACGATAGGTCTCTGTGGAAACGAATTTGGAGCAGTTACTTTGGATGCATTTAGCAACAATTATGTACTATCCGGAGGAATACTTACTTTACAACTTGCAACACTAAACACTGTCTAACTCACTCACAAAACTTGACTTGACAAAGGCATCAAGTCAAGGACGTGTACGGCGCTATACGCATCCTTAAGTGGATGGAAATCATCCACGAAAGAATGCGGACTACGATGTGTTCTCGTACGTCCCTAAATCCATAGATTAGTTACAAACTAATCTACACTAAAACACTACGATGCAAAGAGGCCCTCGACGCCACGTCCCGTGACATAGAAGTGATATAATTTTTTATTTTTTAAAAATGTTTTATTACATTATCAAAAGTAAAATAAGACATCAAATTGTTGTCAAGCATTGCATTTTTAGCAATTATTTATAGTATTTACTTCATTTCCATCATGTTCTTCTACTTGTTACAACCCTTTTTAAACATTAATTTTTAAATATATAATGTAGTTGCAATAATACTTTGTTTTTTGTCATCATGTCAATTATTACAACTCCAATGAAGGTGGAGTGAAAAGCAGTCAATTTCCTTAATGTATTCAAAGTGAACAGTATAATGATGAAATAAAAACGACATAAAGAGGATGTTATTATATGAGAATAGATGCCAATCTCAAGGGTTTTTATTCATGGTGACCTATGAATTATAGGTGTGAACAATAGATGAAGAGAAGCTCATGTTTGTACAAATTAACTTGGACCAAGGAATCATAGAATTGGAATTTATGGAATGGATAGCATGATAAATGAGATGCAAAACATATATTTTCTTCAAACACATAAGATTGTATTTTATGTAAACATTGAAAGTCACAAGGTGTTTTAAACAAAAGAGGTCTACAAATTTAAGAAGCAGTTGACAAAGTTGCATAATCAAAACATAATCAAAACATACATAGTTGCAAATTTAATAATATCTGTACATAACAAAACTCCTCAAATACATATATAGTTGCAAATTCACTAATATATGTTCGTAACAAATATGAACACATATGAATACATTAGCTAATTGCAAAAATATTGGTACTTAATTTGCAAACATTCAAAGACTTTGCTTGTGTGTTAATTTACATTGATTTCCTACACATATGTAAATACATTTGATAGCATATGGATAGCATAATTGAAATTTGGATTTATTTCCTATGAATAGAAGCAACCATTTTAAACGTTGGAGTATAAAACCACTTGTCTATCATTTAAACACAACTATTGTGAAGTTCATGTACAAAAAAATGTATAAGTGATCTAAATTGACATGGTAGAAATCAACTTCATGTTGCACTAGAATTTTTTATTTATGTAAATTGAGAATGACAATGCGTTGAAAATGAATAGGGAGCAAAGTTAGAGAGAATAACTCAACATCAATGTAACATATCTTTTATTAAAGTTTCAGATATTTTTATCATATCATCTCCCAAGGATTGATATTAAGAATTTCAAAGCACATCACCAGGATTCAGCAAGTAAAATTCAAGAAGCAAGTGTTGAGTACAGAATTCAAAAGCTGTCTCTCCGGAATTTCAACTCAATTTATATGCTACACAATAGAAGAGAGTTCACTGAAGCAGATAGTATCATAAAATCATCACAACCCAAGTTCGAGGAAAAAGCTCAACTCAAAAGAACAGGTCCACAAAATTTGCGAAGAAAATACCTCACGAATTACCAAATCCACAACTTGGGCAGCAGCAAATGACATTGTGCTGCATTGACATCTGCTGTTTGCAATATATTCACAAGAACTGGGTAATAACTTCAACTGAGGAGGAAGACGAACGCACTTGGAAGGCTACACAAAAGGAGGAAAGGTTCACATTCAACATTTTCGTCCAGGGCAGATGTGATAGGAAGAGAAAGTCATGGAAAAGATGAGGAAATTTTTTCATCTGGCGGAATTGATTTGGAAGCAGCTAGCTGACCTCAAAAGGGAAATGGTCCCAAGTCATGTATCACCCAGAAATCCTGCACAAAGCTGTGCTCGCTCGTTTCGCAGCATCGCAATCTCCATGCGAATGCCTTCGTCGCCTTGCCCAGCTCCCTCTGCTATCGTTTGCTCCAAAGTTGCGATTATGCGCTCTATGCTTTTAATCTGAAAACAATCAGCAACAAAGCATCCTCAAAATGAATAAAAAATCAAACATACTAGAGTAAATAACCCCTCTCTAGATTGATATTGCTACTATTTGTTCACTCTAAAGCAGATGTTTTGAAACCACAAAAAGGTAGAAAGGACTCCGACCTTGCGATGAGGCCATCGACGCATGCCATTCCGTCGACATATTTTCTTGAGTACCGTAGGACAGATTCCCAATTCTTTGGCAGCAGCGTTGATTGGCAAATGAAAGTGCTGAGCCAAATCTGTCATTTTAAGTTTCCCTGTTCTTTCTCTCTGCAACTCAACAACTGTAAATAAGCGAACCTGGTAAATCAGCTGAAAATTTGCTTTGGCTACAATTAGTGAAGTAAGCGTTGTTTACCTGTGCGGCAGCATTACTTTTAGGGGGCTTGGCTGGTCCGACTGTGACGTCGGCGTTATCAGTGCTGTCAATACTTCCACTGCGGTGAAGCTTGTTCTGCCCAAGACCAGCTTTCCCATACGCACTTCCACTGTTCGAAAAGTCTGAACGCATATTTCCGTCGACATGTTAAAAGCCTGTTTAGAAAACTCTCTTTGAAATCTACCAAACCGTTAAACCCCAGTTAGTATTTGCGTCAAAGAAAAAACTCTTTTAACCTCCGCTGTGATCATGCTCTTTAGCCAAAACTGATACAGTGAGTAGATTCCGAAACTCACCCAAGCATTTGTCTAGAAGAAAAGTCTCTGCTATGCAAGATCATCAAAGTAGAGCTAGAATTCTACCTTTACAGAAAATATGCAGATCATTCGTGTTATCTATTACTTACACACTGGGACAATAATTCGCCACTCAGATTATATAATTCGCCGTCATACTTATCAGATGTATGATAACTGAGCGTAAAAAGCATGACTATCAAGCCAACAAAAAAGAGAGACCAGACATGCGTGGCAAATGTCATGTCGACTGGCTAGTATGATCGAAGTGAACGTCACCAAAGGCAATGGTGGATATCGACACCATAGTGTCCTGCATCCTAGCATCTATAACAAGGTGATCAAGGAATTACCAGAGGAAGTACAAAGAACGTCGGGGAGAACCATGTGTCCCATCTGCTTGGGGAGGCACCCAGCCGATGCACCCATTACCCGCTCTGACGACATGCCCATGCCAAGGCCTCCACTCGCTGAGTCGTGGCGAAGAACAAAACCTTCCTTCCTACGCAAGAGGCTATACTGCAGCAGGAATTGCTTTACATACTCTGCATTTCCAACAGGAAACCTGCCACCGTATCCAGAAGTCAACAAAGATCGGAAAACTTTACAAATAATTTAGTAATGAAAATACATAGACTCATAAGCTGCCCAAGGGTTTCGGGAAAACCTGAGCAGGGTATGCATGACATCACAAAAATAGTGTAGATGGTATTTGAGGGACTAAGTCTGTTACAATTTAGCGGCTTCCACAGTTTTCTAGTGTAACCGAGATGGGTCACGTGACGAGAAACTCTTGAAGAGTTGCTTAGTCACGTTAGAAACACTTAGTATAAATGAGTAAGATAATAAGAAGTCCATATGAAAAATCACCAAATCAACAACTGACAACTCACTCAACCATCTGTTGTTCAAAAGACGCAGGAAAGCCATCGTCAATAGAGAACCGAGTTTGCAGTACTGCATGATAGCTTTGGCCATCACACCCATGAATCTCAAGCTTTGTGTCTTGGACTCCTGACCCACATGATACCGTATAAAATCTTGCTCAGCGAGTTTATTTTTAAAAATTTACATCTCGCAAATCATCTCAAATCATCAGAAAGACCCTAAATAATAATAGGGGATACTCAATTATCAGAAAAAGAAGAGACTAAGGCAAGCAAAATTATAAAAAGGCAAGAAGGCAGAAGAGCTTATTGTGACACTCTGTACCGACAAAAACCATCTAGAGGATTCCAGAAAGAGAAAAGTCTGACAGCGTAGTTTCAAAACAATCTCTTACTTAATACTAACCTGACTCTCACCATATTCAATATACTGAGTGAATGTCACCTGGAATTTACGTGCATGACAACATTCACAACTACCCCGGTGACTATATGATACAACTCACTGATCCAGTCCCGCTGTGCAAAGTAACCAGATGCATGCTGCATGACCGAAGATTTAGTGATATCCTTTCAACATGAAGAAGTTTCAACGTAAATCCCAGATAAAACAGTAGCATTTGATTCTCTCTCACTCCACAGCTCTCATGTGACTCTCTTCCATAGATAGCGGACACAAAGAAAGCGGTTGCAGCTGACAAAGGACGTTAATGGTACTAACCATAACTTGAGACAGATTAAAGAAAGACAAGATTAAGACAACATATTAGACATCGAAGGAGAGAGAATTGAGCTGCCAAATTATTCTCGAGACAAGAGAGTGAGCGTGCAGTACCGTTTGAGTGGATAATACGGCGAAGAATCTGGCAAGAAGCGCACTGGAATTGCTGATTATGTTGTTGGGCAAAGTTTGGCTGCATGGGGCCCTCCCGTGGCATGCCCCAATCCAGAGGAGCGCCGGCACATGAATTCAGAGGATGAGTCCCGCCGGATGTGGACGCCCCGTGCTCCATACTCACAAATGCTTGATCTTCGACGTCCACCATACCACCTGGATCCCCGACCATGTACGAGCCTCCTGTAAAAATTGTTGGAGGGCAGGTCATAGAATTAGGCAGCCGACTCCCTGGTGAGGGAACATGATAGGATGGCACCTCCAGCCTCACAGGCGACATGGGAGGGTTATTCATGTAGCTGTCATGTGCGCCGCTAAAGAGGGCAACTGAATCTTTCGCTATATCAGCATCGATTTCATCGAATGCAGTCAACTCTCCATTCAAGGTGTCTTCAGCATACGCTGCCTCTCCATCAATCCCTTTGCTATCAAACAACAACGCACTGAAGTCTGACTGGTCTACGCCGCAGGCCCCTTGATCTCCTCTCCCCACAGACCTCCTGGTGCTGAAGGGCGGCAGGGCGCTGGGATATTGGATGTTGCAGCCTGCGGGTGCTGGGACATTGAATGTTGCAAAATTGAAAAACTGCTCTGAATCCGCAGTGACGTCTTTCGGCGTCTTGAGAAAATCATTGATGTCGAAACGGGGGCTGTTGGAAGCGTTGAGCACCACTCCTTCACAGGCGGGAGAATCTAACTGTCCACCTGCCATTCTCAAAGGATCATGCTCATTCCGTGTCTATCTCTCACTTCTGGTTTAAGATATTACAGGTGAAGAAGGAAATGATACAACTGAGACCCCTTTGCCATGACAGAGGGCACCTGCATCACCAGCAATGCTTCAGAGTGCCCTCTGTCATGGCCCCATGGAAAGAAGAGATATTCAAGAGAATGCAATCTCTTGAATTTGCAGTAGTTAGGTCAGGTGACAGAAGTAGGGAATGAACTGACAGATTCAAAAGGACGGGTAAGTGCAAACTATAGGGTCCGCAAGCCCTAGTCTGCACGATCGAGGTATGAATGGTGATGAAGTGGAAATTATTAATGGCATTCTGAGGAGGTTCTTTTCTAAACAGTTTCCAGATATACGAAAGATTCGGGAACGAAGAAGAAATGGGACGATGGCGTACAAACTATGGAATCGCACATCAGATTCTCCGAACACAGTGTGTTCTTTGGTAAGGAGGATGAAATCGTCGCAACACAAGAGATAGGTCTGAATTCCATTACGGACAACTTTAGCGAAGAATTCGGCATCAGATGAATCCAAAAACCGAGGAAAGCAATCACATCGCAATGTACTACATTGTGATGGAAATAGATGTTGGCGAAGCAAGTTACCAAGATCATAGGGCGAGTACTTGAGAGCAGAAGAAACTGGATGACGCTAAGAAAGTTCAAAATTCACACAATCTAAAATGTAAATTTCAGGTTGTGGATTGGAATCAAGTGAATCTACTTTCCAAAGGGATTTGTTGACATGAATGTCAGAGGGCTTCCTTCATGTGACAAGAGCATGCCCAGGCCTACCTTGACGCTTCCCTTCCAATAGTTAATTCACTAAATTAGTGTCCATTTCTATGACAACGGTTCCCAGCGGATGAGCTTCAAATCTCCTCTACTACTACTAGCGCACCAGACAAACTCTAGCATCCTTCTTGGGACGGCGGCTGGATGGATCACCATCGCCAAACTCCCCATCTTACCGACACCATCAGACCCAAGAAACGGCCCAAACGACCCCGAAGACACGTACAAAAGCCACAACAGACACCAATGACATCATCCCGGAAGGAGATTCAAACAGAAACGAAAACAAGAGACGATTCAACGACGGAAGCAGATGCTGTTCACTCGCATGGAATGGAAGGGGCAAGAGAGCGCCGCAGGCGTTGCCATGCCCGGGGGGCTGGCCATGGCATGGAGAGAGGTGATAAGGTTATGGAAAGGTATGGTGCAGAGAGCGCGGTAAAGAAAGACAACATGAGAGAAGACAAGGGAAGGGTGGACATACATGGCACCTGATCTTTCGCCAGGCTCAGATATCTTAAGCCAAGTTTGCGCGTTATGACGTCTTAGGCTTCCTCCATCTCCCTCTTTTTCTCCTCCCGTTCGTTTGTCCACCAGCCGCCTTCACACCGTCTGCCGCCACAACCGGAGAAATCCGCTCTCTCCTTCCAATTTCTCCGCGACCCGCCATCCCGAAACACTCCGCCGCAGGCCGCATCTCTAACATGAAAACAGAATTAACCGCTTCACTGATTGACCAAACAATCGCACACTCGCGCCGAAGCTCAAACCCTCTCCTCCCTATCAGTGAAGATGAAACCCCGCAGAAAAGATGAAACCCTAGGCTTCTCTGTTCTTGAAAAAAACACCCCCCGCGGTGGATCAAGCGACAAAATCCGTTCGTCCGTCAGCCGCATTCACACGGAATGCTGCCACAACCGTCCTCCATCTCCGCCAACCCGCCATTCGATCAATTTCAAACGCCGAAGCTCAGAGCCTCTCCTTCACGGCGGCGAGATGGCACCCTGGTACGGTTGCTGCTTACGATAGTTCACGCGATGAGGTTAATTCTCTCCGGAGTCCATTCCTACTACCTATCTCACAAGATTCCCGCAGTTGGAAAATGAATGCCACAACGAGCCAAGGTATTTGTCAAAACGAGTGATCGCCCGCTCAACCATGCCTCACGTCCACGGTTGTGAAGATGAAACCCTGGCAACTCTGTTCCAAGAAGATCGCCCTGTGCAACGGTTCAACTGATAAGGTTACCTCGTTTCTCCACAAACCGGAGTCCGCTTCCTGTTTCCGTCGTCTCCGCCTTTCTAACCTTAATTGGCTGCTACAACGAGTCACGAAAATTAGTGATCGCTGGAACCGGAGCTCAAATTCCTCGCCTCCGCGGTGTGAAGATGAAACCCTGGCCACTCTGTTCCAAGAAGATCGCCACTTGCAACGGTTCAAGCGACAAAGTCACCTCACTTCTCCACAACTTCCGTCCCTCCGCCGACGCTTCAACCGAGCGAGAAGATGAAACCCTAGCCAGTCTGTCCAAGAGATCGCCTCTCGCAAATGCCTCCACCGTTTCTCCATAATAGGAGTCCGCCCTCTCCTCGTCCTCCGTCTCCGCCACTCCTCCTCTCCTTCTTCTTGCTCCGTCTCCACTGCCTCCTCCTCTTCCTCCTCCGCCCGTCTCCGCCATCGCCATGTGAAGATGAAACCCTGGCTGCTCCGGATCGAAGATGAAACCCTCGGTTGCCTTTCGCTTCGGAGGTGACGGTTGTCTGCTGACATCCCGAATCTCAACCGTCCGGATGAAGATTCTTCGCTTTTCGTACATCTGGGAGGAGCGTGGTTCTTGGATTTCTGTAGATCTGGGAGGGGCTTGGTTCTTGGATTACCGTAGATCTGGGAGGAGCGTGGTTCTTGGACTTCTGTAGATCTGGGAGGAGCGTGGTTCTTGGATTTCTGTAGATCTGGGCCACGTTCCTTGGTAAACCGCAGTATCTACTTATTGTGTTGATTTGGAGGCAGGAATGTTGACCCTGGGTTGATCCCCCGGTTTGTGGTTAATTGTGACCTTTGAGTTGGATGGAGGAAAGCAAACTTCAAAGTGTATTGCCGCTCCGACTAGTGCAAATCACTCCAACGGTTCAATTAGCGGTGGCTCCCCCAAAACCGGTCTCATTGACCACCTTTCGACCACTTTGTCGTGAAAGGGTTAAAAGCATAGAGAGGGTCAATTTTGGTGCTTTGGATATTGTAACTTTTCTCCATGATTGGTTGTTGTTGTTGCCGTCTTTAGAACCCACTATGAGCTCCACGAGGTCTTTCCAAGGCATTTTCATGACCTCCAATCAATGTAGGCATTCTCTAATTACAAAGATTTCTGTGAAGTGGGGTCGCAATGAAACGTCGTGTAGATGATGTTCTGCATGATCTAATGCGCTTGTAGAGTAACGTAGGGTCTCATGGTCCACTTAAACGTTGAAGGATTAAGGTAAAACAACCCAAAGCCGATTGGTGACCCAATATCCCTTGTTTTTATACCCTTCCTAGATTCCACGAAGGAAATGTAGCATGTCTTTACATGACTTATATATTGACCAATGAATCTGTAATTTGTAAGTGATGTAATGATCGGCTACATTTCCTCCCTGAAATCTAGGAATGGTATAGACGGAATTGGGTCAGTTTTCGGGTTGTCCTACCTTATTTGGCCAACTCTACTCTTCCATTGTCGGAACAATTGATCCCATGCTCTTGATCGATATCCACATATTTTACCCATTTCTACGCAACGATGTTGGAGGGCTTCATGGGCAATTTATTATGGAAGAAGCCGTTTGAATGAAACAACATTATGAAACAGGCTTGCATTCACGGGCTGTTGAGTTGCTGTCAAATGTATCATTGAGAAGGGGACGTTTTCCACTTTCACATTCATTATTTACTATCATACCGTCATGAATGAATGTAGGAAATGAATCTCACAAGCTTGGCGGGATTTGGAAGCAAGGTAGCTGTAACAGCTTTTCAACATTTGTTGCCTTTGTGCAATCAAGGAAAATCACATCATTGTAGCATCCTTCACGATGTCCGAAGATAGGATTCAAAGCTTTCCATGTGTACTTAAACTCTAAAACAAATTTTTTTAATACACATTTTAGTCCCTTCCCATTTGATTTTGGTGATTTATTTTAATGTTGTTTACTAATAGCAATGAATATTTTTATCCACGTGGGTATTTAAGAATGAATTTTCCTCATATTTCAGGATTCATTCACCATTATATTTTTGAGCCCCAACTCCCTAAAGTTCTTTTTGACTATTTCACACCAAAAATACTTCAAATTTACTTATTTTTAGTGTAAAGAGTGGAAATGGACAAAACCAGGTGGATATAAAAATTGAACTACAAGATCTTGATTTTGACCAACAAAATGACATGCTAATCAAATTCCCCAAACTTTAATTGCACAGATTGGAAGATTACATTGTCTAAAGTGAAGAATAAGGTTTTTTTTCCTTATGTTGAGAGGATCAACAGACTTTGACTTCTCTTAGGACCGCTTCACACTTGACCAAGTTGAGCGACCACCGGTCAAAAATATTTCAGCCCAAATAATGGCAAGAGGCCAAATTCTTTGGATCAAAACATACATTAAATAATATAAATTGATGGAAGTTGACGACCTCTCGAAGGAAGTTTGGGTCGGCTAAAAAAGGCGACCCAAGTTTGCACTTGAGAGGCCGTCGCTTTGGTGCCAAAACTCTCTCACATTGTTGCCATGTAGGCACAATGGAGGACGATGACCTTTGGACTTCTGGCACAAGTGTGAAGGCCCAAAAGCCAAACTTTGGCCATTCTAGCAATCTCATTGGTGGAAACCGACGGCCTCTCGACTCGGGCGTTAAGTGTGAAGTGGCCCTTACTATCATATTTTGCAATATACACGGTCTAAATTTTATACCATAATTTACATGATGTCAACTACTGCTACAATAGTTAGAGATGTAGAAAAAGAGTATAGTATATTTAAAAGATCTATGCAAGGGACGGAAGTTCAAAAACTGCTATTTGCATTTTAATCTATTTTAAACTCAATTTGTTATAGAATAAGAATTCAATCGTTCAAAAAGAAGTTTTATACAACATCTTGTAGTAGCAAAAAAAAACAAAAACAAAACAAAAAAATTTAATGTGAAATGAAAAAAGTTAAATGACAAAATATCCAAAAATGTGTGAATTTTTTTGGCTAGTAATAAAATGGAATTTTTACAGAAAGTCAAGATCTTTTATAAAAATTTAATAGGTTTTTTTTTTAAATTATGAGTGAAAAATCTAAGTTATTTAAGTTCTTGGAGGAACTTTAGCAAATGTTATTAAGCTGCTTGTAGTTGAGTAAATTGCACTTAGAATAGCATAATTTTTTCCCTAAATGTCCAAGGTAAAAGATTATTATATATCCACAAAGCTACAACTATACCACATCTTCATGAAAGATTTCAAAAATTCATGATCACAACCAAAGTTGTAGAAATCCACCAAAACTTGAAAATGTTCCTAAGGGGGCAAATGGTCCTTTAGGGGTTTACAACATTGAAATGGATGGGGCATTTGTTAGAAATTTCTGTAAGAATCAGAAATATCTACATGACATCCTTCCAAGAAGGAAAGAATCAAAATTAATTATATGAACAACCGCTAACTCCAAATAATTGAAAAAATATTCTTTGTGAATTTTACATAAAATATTGCATTTTTTCTGGTGAGTAGTTAGATACATGAATGCGTTTCCTTTGTCTGCAAGTGAAGAACGTTACATACGCCCAATAACTTGATGGGTTAGTTAGTTGACAGTTATTATAAGATTTGGTTGGTGTAAAAAAGCTTGCCGTAAATTTGGATGATCTCGATTCTCATTACAACTGTCACACTCAATCTTTGCCATTTTCAATAGTTTTTGTCTCTATTTCTCGTGAATGACCTTCATTGGTTAACATGTACCATGTGTGGATTTTCAAAGTGAAAAATTAACTTCACTGTACATTGATTATTTTTGGGTCATTATAAACAAGTCATGTATAGCAGAGCTACATTTCTACAATACATGTTACCATTTGAGGACTTTCACTACAATTTTAGAACATGATACTATAAATGGGACTTCTCAAAGATATTTGGGGAGAGCGGGCTAGGTGGGCAAGGTAATGTAGAGCTTAATCGCACTACAATAGAGCTATTGTTGAGTTGAGTAGTACAATATTTTGTGGTAAGTAGCAGTGAAGGTTCAAAGTTCTTTGCATTGTTCATTGTTTTTGCTTTGGAGGATGTAGAAGGAATTAAGGAATTCACTAATTTTTTCACGGGTTTAGAGAGTATAAAAATATTTTTATCACATTTGATTGCACATATTGGAAAATTATTTTATTAAAAATAGAAATGTAGCCATTTGTACACTACTATTAATGATATTGAATACACTTTCATTCATCTTATTTTGACGTCTTCAATGTTTGGATGATGTACATCCTTTGACCCCTAAAGGCCCAAGAGTCCCCTCGGGGGACTCTTGAAGGTTTGGGCAGGTTCCTATGGTGTCAGTTTGTAACATTTCTTTTTCAAAATTCCACTGTAGATGATACTACTAAAATCGTTGTGTGAGTCCAATTTTTCCCTAAATCCGACATTCTATGCAAAAGTTATAGGATTTTGAATTTCAAATGGGGAGACCGGGCGCTTTGGGCAACTCCAAAAACTTTTGACAGGACAATCTATTGAATGTGAGATTTTCAATACTTGCAAATAATATTATTTCCTTTCATATTGTCAAAAAAAGTCTCTTGTCTTAAGTGGAAAACAGCATAGTAATCTAAGTCAAACATTTTCACACATTGTTACACTTTGTCGGGCAAGGTACCAAAAAAACTTCCTCTTTTCCACATAAAACTATGAGATCTTCATATTTCAAACATTTTATTTTTTCTACTACAAGATGTGGTCTAAACCTTCATATTGATCATTCGGATTATCATTCTAAAACATATTTAGTTCACAAAATTTAGATGTAACGTGAATTGGCAATTTTTGAACCTCAACTCCTTGCACATTTGTTTTGAATACGCTACACCCCTTCTCTACCTCTAAAAATTGATGTACAAGAAAATAACATCATGATTAACATGATGGTAATGTTTTCAGACCTTGTGTAGTGCAAAAATTTGACATCAAGTGAAGTCAAAGTCTGCTGATCCACTCAATGCAGGGAAGGAAAAGAAAGGTTTTTTCTACTTCAAACATTATAATCTTTCAATCCGTTTGGTCAAAGTTTATGAAATTTTATGAGGGCATCAATAAATAAGTCTTTATCTAGATCCTACAATTAGATGTAGAAAAATAACTTTTTGATCACCTCATTACTCATTGCACTAGAACGAGAAGTTTCGAAGTATTTTTGGTGTGAAAATGCCTTGGGCCTTTAGGGGTTAATAAACACCTATCTATTTCCTAGGGGCTTGACACGAGAGGATATTCATCACATTAAACAAGGAAAATGTGTCAAAAACAGATGATGTATTGAGCAAATTGAAAAGAAAACCAAAGAAATAAATAGAAGTTGTCCATAAAGAGATAATAATTTGGTTGTATGTTTGACATTCTACTCCCTCTTTTGCCTCCATTATGTACAATAGAATTATAAATGATCCTAATCCAACTTCACAAGCTCAAGGAAGACTCCCAAAATCACTTGTGATTAACCCCTAAATTACCAAGCCATTTTCAAACCAAAAACACTTCAAAACTACTCGATCTAATGCAATGAATAAGGAAGAAAACCAAAAGTTTTATTTCAATTTTGAACCATAGGATCTCAATAAAGACTTGTTTAGTAACATACTCACAAAATTTCACAATCTTTGATCGTACGGATTGTTAAATATAATGTTTGAAGTAGAGAAAATGGTTCATACTCTTCATTGCGTTTAGTGGATCAGCAAACTTTGACTTCACTTGGTGTCCAATTTTGCACTACACAAGGTTTAAATTCATTTCCATGTTCACCAATTTTTAGAAGTAAAGGAAAGGTGTAGCATGTCCAAAAAATTGTGCAGGAGTGGAGGTTCAAAAATTGTCAATTCACGTTTTGTTGTTTTTTGTAAACTTAACATGTTTTAGAATGAGAATCTGAATGGTCAATGAAAAGGTTTACAACCCATAACGCCGTGGAGAAAATAAAAAGTAAAAAATTATGAAGATCTCTAAGTTACATCCAAAGGTTAAGGTAATTTAGGGGTTAAGGTAAAGCAACCTCACCTACCAAACCTATTTTTGTAGACTATGCATGAAATAGCAAATTTTGACACAAATTAATCAACTAATTAAAAAAATTATAACTATTAATATTCAATAGCGCTTAAGGTTCATAATGGTGTGTAGTTTAGGGTGGTTGCACCTCACACGAGCTCATCATTGGTAGCCTTACTCAAAAGTCTCAACATGCTAGTGTAATTTTGGGTCATGCAGGACATGCCTTCTGTTATTTACTCACTGTGAGTTCCTAGCATTGGACAATGGATGAATACATGGGACAGAGATATAAGAAATAACTACATTGATTATCCCTAACACTGTCATTGATAATAACTATTTACTCAATATAACAACCTTTTACCTATAATTTTGATTTTGATTTTGATTTTGTTTGTTTTGGTATCCATATTGATAATGTAAGAAGACCTTACTTCACACACTTGGTAAACATATTCACCCCATTAAGAAAAAGCCATATCAACAATCACTCAGGACAATTATGGATTCAAGGCATGATATGATTACAGCATCATTAAGTGTCTAGAAACTAAGTAAAAAGTAAAAGCAAAGGTGCTAATCATGATATGGTTATTGGGCTCAATTGAGAGCCATGAGTAGTACATAAAAAATGATACTCCTGAGTCCTTACTGGTAATGACATTTGAAGTATTATGTTGGCATCAAATGATGTTAGTCCACGGACACTATAAGTTAGTACAGCTGGTGGAGAGAAGAGTGCCATGATAGACTAATTTCTAGATTTCATATGTAAAAATATTCAAATTGGGTAGTAAGTAATATTGAAAATGACGTCACTATGCAACCCTACAATGAAAAATTTCCTTGTGAGACAAACTACTCTCCACATCTATTCTCATTCATTTATTTTTCATGTAAGAAAAATATTCATGAACTTTTACGAGTACACTTGGATCCCACATGATGCACTGTGTAGCGATTGCTATGAATCCGCTCAATGCCACAATTAAAATGCTGAGGGATTATCAAAGCAAAAATGTTTCATGCATGGTATTTCCTTGGTCCTCATCTACCTCCGTGTTAAGGTCTTACAATAAGAATATCCATAATCAATCAAATGTAAAGTCAGCTCCCTTTACAAAAGCATCCAATACAACAACAATAAATTCATCGGAACCCGCGGCTTGGGTCCAGAACAAACATAAGAACAAACATAAGCTCTTTACAACAAGAATCTGCTCTACAACAACATCCATCAAGCCGAATTGTCACCCCACACGGCATCCACTAAGAACATCTGCATGTAACAACCACAACCCACCCTTTCTATTACAACATCCACTCAAAATAGCAGCCTCTATATGTAGCAAGCATAACAAACAAGGTTGTTGTAAAGAGAGCTGACTCATGTTGTGGTTTTACAGTAAGACTATTCATAACCAATCAAATGTAGTAGACTGAGATTCTTTTACACACAAAGCCAATTCTTACTCTAAAACACCATTATTGAGACATTTTTTGAGTCTCAATTTGGGCCATTTCAAAATTGCACGTTGTAATGTATATGTCCTCCACCACCTTGTGGGCCTCACCACTTTGCAACAAGAATGATGAAGGGCCCGGTTGGAGGTAGAAAGAAGAAGACAAAGAGCAGGGTCGGTGGAGATACACCGTGGGCGATCAAGTTTCCAGCCCTGCCACCCAACTCTTTACAGCCTGTCATAATCTATGCTCTAGAGTGCTCCATGCGGGTGTATATGATAGCGTAAAGCTTTCATACGTACCCACCTAATTTGCATGCTCCTGTAGCAATCTATGTGGCGACGACAACATCTTGATTTGTGTAGTAGCAGTCCGTAAACACTGATAAACTTTTCAATCTCCCACTTTTCATGTTGGGGTCAGAACCAACATAAACGCCAGAGGTGTGCTTGACAATGCACCAGGCCATCGAGTCCTGCACCTCTGACATGCCTTCAAAGCGTTCGTTAACATGTGGAAATATCAAGTGCGATGAGCAAGGACTATATCATATCCATGACATACGGCGCGTCTTGATCATGGCCATTTGAGCGATGAAACGGGTATTGTACGGTGGCCTTGCCTGACAAATAACTAACTTGGATTGTTACACTAGAGACATTGCGTATGAGTGTATCAAGGGCTCTATAAGTGTAATTAGAGTAACTAGTATTTCTGGTGTAACAAGGGCACTATGATAGTGTAACTAAGATATCTAGTGTAACAAGGGCACTAATTTGAGTAGGCATTAATGGTGTAATCTTACTATAAATGAAAACTAAAAAACGCCATTAATGCCTACTCAAAATTAAAGCGGCTTTGTGGATATTCGTACGAGAATCTCTTTAGTATCACCAGCTTATTACCACCGTGGTCTCTGTCATTACATGTTCCCAATGGGAAGATGTTTAACCCCTAAGAACTCAAGTGTAAGTGGGGCGTATGTTTTGGATTTTGGGCATGTACCTCTGAGTCGAAAAAATACTCCGATTCTTATGAAAATTTTACACTGCATTGTCCTTGATGAATTCTATATGGGAGACTTTTCAAATATGATTTTGGACTTTTGGTTCAAAAATTATCAGCCTTCAAAGGTCAAAATGGGGAGTCTGGACTATAGGGGCAGCCATGTCAACCAATGCAATTTGAGGAGAAAAATGGGGCAGAATTGTGGGACAGAAAGGGCAAGGAAAGGAGTCCGACTTCTATGCACGAAGTCCAAGTGGAAAAAGCTTTGAAAATTATTAAAAGAGTTAATAAAATAATTTTAAAAAAACAACAAACAACTAGCCGTCAGCTGGCCTGCCAGCGTCCCTTGCCAGAAGCGGGGCCGCCGAGTTTTTTTTTTAAACTATCTCTCTCTCTCTAGCTGCGAGGGTTGTAGCCTGTCGACAACGGGTGGCCAATTCTTTTTCCTTTCTTTGTAATTTTTTATAATGGTTTTTGTAAAAAAATAAAAAATTCTAACGACCGCCACTATAGCACCGTGGGCCCGTGCAAGTCAAATAAAGAAGATTTGTTTATTTCATTTTTATTGAATGCATTGAAGACTCTTCTTGTATTCAAGTCTAATCCATGAAGACCCTAACTTCAAGTGGAGTGGATGAATGGTGTGGCCCTTTATGTTGTGAAGTTTCTCCAATTTCAAGCATTGCCCTTTCCCATAATGCTTTATTTATTCCATATATTCATGAAAATTATGGATTTTACTCATTTTACTCGTTCCTTTTCTAAAATTAGTGAAAAAATAAATTGAAAGTTTCCACCATTGGGATTCTCATATGCAACAACTTGTATGAAACAAACAATTTCATGTCACTTATGTAGTAATTGTCATCATTATGTACCCCCTTTCATTGAAGTATATATTTCTACATCTATTACCCCTCAAATTGACCTCAAATTTTGCACACAAATAGCTAATTTCATAAAAGTCATATTGGTAAAATATTTGATCACATTTCAATGTAAAAACTAGAAGATATGCCTAGTCAGAGTAGGTTGACCTTGCCGGGCAAGGGGGAAAAATACTTTTCTTTGCACTTCAAACGCTATAATCTTCACATCTGTGCGGTGGATTGCAACCAAATTTGTATTGTAAGTTCATATGCATGTCTATTATAAGATTGCATGGCTATAAGTCTAAAATTAGACTTTAATGTTAGATTTTGTTGCCACTTATTGATGATGGCAGTTTTGGAGTGTTTCATGAGGGAAAATGCCTGGGCTTTTAGGGGTTAATAAAGAATCCATTATGAACTAATTAGGAATATTTATAACCCTCCTAAGAGTTTATTTGAGTTTCCCTTGAAAGACCTCCTCAAAGACAAAGATGAAAAAGATAGGGTGTGATTTAAATAAGGAAAGAAGGAGAGCATGACTCATGAGAGATTTCAAGCTCCCTTTCTCTCCACCAATGAAATACATAGCAATTAATATTCTTAGCCCCTAACTAATGCAAGTTCAAGCTCCCCCATAGTAACAAAGTTCACAAGGCTCGATTGACCAATAGTTCCCCCACACCTTATCCATGTGGTCCTAGTCACTAACATAAGACTATTAAATAGGGGGTTGACATGCATGGTGACCCCTTTCACTTCCACGAAAACTCGATTCTAACATCACGCTTTGAACATGAAGATTTGTGATATTATAGAAGGTGAAAAGAAAGAGGTGAGAGTGGACTTGACACCAAAACTTATACTCCATTCCATCGAGGGATCAAATGGCATAAATCACGTTCTCAAGGCAAGTTGTACTAAGGATTAGGTATCAATCAAATGTTAATCATAATTACTCTAGTTTCAATTAAAAGCCCAAATGATGCCCCTTCACCAAAAATCCAACATTAATTTGATCACGATTTGAATCATTGCACAACGCCAAGCAAAGCAATGAGCACCCACTCACATGAAGAATTTGTGAAACATAGGACCGCACTTGGGGTTGTACTTGTCTAAGTTTGCCTGTTCACACATCTGGTGCTTTTGAAGTTAGTACTACTTATCTGAGAGCATGCTTAGACTAGTACGATGATTAGAGCCTAAGACGTCTGCTTTATTTCCCAACAATCATTTGCAAAGTACGCGTAGAGCTCAGAGAACCAAATCTGGGTTATGCATTCTAAGATCTCGGTTGGACATCCGTGAAACTTACCTTACAATCTTCAATAAACTGCCCGACTTTTGCCTTACTACCATGTTCTTTGAATATCACCGTACCCAAGGGTCGGATTATTAATTTAGTCCAATAATAGATGATTAACAAAATGAATATTCTTGGAAAGTGATTTTTTTCATCAAGAATAAAAATTTAAAAATTGGAGTTTTTTAGAAGTAAAATGGCAGCTATTTTTAGATATTTAGATATAATTTAAGTTTAGTTTTTGAATGCTTTTGGAATATGCCTAGATATGCTCAAATATTTATGTTGAATATGAACAACTTTGACAAATATGGGGTTTATTGGATAGAGATGTGGAAAGGCGGATTTAGACGGTTGCATATTTGTCAAGCCGATGCCAGGATAGAATAAAGGGTTTTGAATTTTATTAAATCCATTACTATGAATAAACTTATCAAAAAACCATATTATCTTATAATCTTAAATTCCTATAATAATATATTATTTTCCTTAAATAGATACTAAAGATCCTATATTGTTCCTTAACCCTTTAATGCCTTCAAGGCCCTAGCAGGGTCAATTTTGGTGCTTTTGCTCTTCTAACTCTTTCCACAATTAACCATTGTCTTTAATGTCCTCTAAATGCATGTCAAGCTCCTCGTTAGCTTTCCAAAGGATCCCTCCAATCTCCAATCCATGCATACATATTTGCAAACTACAATGACTTCTATGAAGTGGGGTCATGCTAAAATGTATGCACTGTGTAGATTATATTGTGCCTAATCTATCAAGCTTGTAGATTTTTCCAAGCTCTCATGGTCCACTTTGGCAGTAAAGGGTTAAGTTGGTGGTTGAAGGACATTCAATGTTTGATTTGTAATACTATCATTTCCTCACTCATGCTAGCTATTATATAATTGGAAGAGTTTGGTGGTAATTCCTTATTAATCCTTTAACGCCGGGTTAGCCATGGCTGATGGAGAGTCTACAAGTGTAATAGATGATATTCTACATAACCTATTACTCTTGTAGATTTGACCATGAGCCATAGCCAACCCGACGTCAAAAGGATAAGTGTAGAAGAGCTTGATGGTTTCTAAACAAAAGTTAAAAGTAGCTCTAGCTGCCTATGTGAAAGAGAGATTTTACTTATCTTTTGCTCATATGGTAACAAATTAAGTCCAGAACCGGAACTCTAGAAGGTCCAAAGGTGATTTTAACCCCCGGAGTCATACCCGGACCCATACTTGATCTTAGATATGGGCCTAAACCTGATTAGGGTTTTAGTTCTGTGATTAGATTAAGTTACATGTATGGAATTCAATGTTGTCAATGTGGTTTCTAACCATTCAGGTCACATACACGTGCGGTTACGCATTCTTCCAACCCTAATTTCTTCCATCGGATAATGGTTGGGTTTGGTTCGCTTAATTCTCTAATAGATCGGGTCCTGATCCGTACAACCCAAGCCTCATCTTGTCACACTCTTAACCCTAAAATCCAACCTCTAAGCATTGTCCCATAAAACAAAAGACATTTAGGGTTCAAACAAGAGTTCCATTGCTTCATACATGCTCCACACAACCCATAGTCTTCTAACCTCAAGTATCAAGCTACGACTCCAACCCTCATTCCTCTCCTCTTATTCCCTCTCTACCCCCACCATCCCTTCCTCATTCCAAGAGAGAAAAGAGAAGAGAGAGTCCTCGGCCTAAAGCCGAGACTCTCTACCCCCCCCAAAACCCTTATGATGTCCATCCACATAGTTGGATGAAATTGACCGAGATGCGATTTCGTCCATCTAATTGGTTTTAGCCTTGTTTTTTCATTTGTAGTAACTAATCTCTTCCATAATTTCTAGTAAAGGCAAAAAAATAAGTAGTGGACCCCATAAATGTCTAACTCCCTCATTAACAGCCTACAAGAGGAAAAAAAAGGAGAGATTATGTTGTACCATGAATCTAAGCCACCATTTCCCTCTTCAACGTGATTGTAAAATCATAGAGCTATTTTAGGGCTGATTATAGTGGTTTGAAATGTGAAAAGAGCCAAAACTTTGCTATATCTTCATGGCCAAATCTTATTACATACATTCCTGTCCAAACCTCACAACATGGTACATGTACACTGGCCATGTGATAAAACACATGCACTGCATATATTTCCAAAACAAGTGCTCATGAGCCCGCAACATACAGTATCAGTGTCACAGCCGCACCTTATGATGATGGAAGAGACAGCTTCTTACCGGCCAACCACACGTCATCACTCCCCTGGTGCCTTTCATCATGCCCATTCCCTAAGCAGCAACATTTATTTCCACACCGTAATCCAAACTCAACTCCTCACTAGCTATTATTGGCTTCCAATGATGCATCCAACGAGTCATGACTACCGTAAACCTCTCACTCATCAACCATGATCACTTCAATCGCAACATCTCATTTCCTCTGAGAAAATTAGGAATCTATGTTGATTGATTGATCTCCACCACTTTTGAAACCTACGTCCTACCCACTTACTAAGTAAATACACATACCAAACTAACCTCCCAAGTCCCTTGAACGCTCTCCTCATGATTGCTCAAAATGCACAACCTCATCACCTCCACAACATCAACTAAAAAATAACCCTCTTGAAAGTCAACCTCCATGAAGCCCTTCGAATCATGAATGTGTAGTTTATAATTAACCAATATTGAACCTCAAACTTTCATGAAACAATAGGGTATAGATTGAATTGATTATTCACCACTAGAGTGCCAAATCTAACCCTTGAGTGCAACATCCACTCACTCTCTAAACAAACACTAATCCCAAAGCATAACCCAAACTCCCTCACACAAAGTTATTACTCCCCCTCCAACTATTATCACACAAACACTTGCACAAATGGGACTATCTTTGAACTCTTAATTCATCACTTTTAAACTAAACACAAATTTGCAACACCTTATTCAACTTTTCAAATTTAGAGCATTAACCCATTAAGGCCTAATGACCATCTATGGGTCATTTTGGCACAAGAACCTTTGTAGCAAGTGTTACAGGCCACCTCGAAGGAAAAAAATGGACCATGACTTAGAGTTGGAGGAAGATGGGCATCTATTGAGATGATCGCCACAATAATCAGTGCAAGCATTGGCGAGCTACAGTGATTTCCGTGAAGTGAGTTTGAAGATTTTTGTGGTGAAATGTACCTAGTGCATAAATGTCAATTTTCATGATCTAGAACACTCATAGATTCTCACATGCCGAAAAGCCCATTAGCTCTAAAGGATTCAAAAAACCCTACTTGTACTAGGAAAAATACACAACCTTGTTCCCACCAATAAAACCAAGCCCCATGAACCCCTAAATAATCCTAAACCCACTCTAAACCTCACCCTTTTAGAAAATAGCAGCCAAAACATTAAAACCATCCTCCAATTTTTCTCTCACCACTCACCACTCACTACTCACTAAGGTAAAGGCACCCAATTCCGATCACTTAAGCCAGGTGGGGACTCAAATGACATTGTATGTCAAAAACATTTATGCAGAAAGATGCGGAATTAGGAATGAAACTCAACAAATATTTTTAAAAATTTTATCAGAAAGATTTGGAATTGATATAGAATTTAATAGCCCAAAAACCACTACAGCCAATAATCAAACTGTAGAGTAGATGAGATTTGGTGCCCTCCTTCACCCAATGCCAACAAGTGAGAGTGAGTAAAAGAGAGAAGACATGCCATGGAGAACCAACTCATGGAAGTACCCAATGCCGATTAGCCTTGTTTGACTTTTGAGGCAATGCCACCAATAAGAGGTGGAGCAACCCAAAATTGCACACTTCATGACCCAATGCCGATAATGACAGGTGTTTTCAAATTTTGAGTTATCGATTTTGGGTCACTTCATGCACCATGTCATGCATACTCTACTAATCGAAATTGGGTGGCCATTCGGAATTGGGTGCCTCTACCTTACTCACTACTCACTACCCACTACTCACTAACTACTACTACTCACCACTCACCACCCACTACTCACTACTCACTACTCACTAACCACTCACTACTCACCACTCACTAACTACTCACTACTCACTTCTCACTACTCACTAATTACACACTACTCACTACTCACTACTCACCACTCATTGCAACAATCGCTCACCATGTGTTTAGCTTAGAGAGATCACTCTGGATAATCGCTAGAGCAATTCATGAAGACTGGCGAGTTGGTGAGGATGATGATCCTGGCTATGGATATGGACGTGACGGTAGCGGCTGGAGCTCTGTCACTTGTCTTTTCTCATGGCGGCAACATCATATAAGAGCAGGCGGCACTTGCACTCGTTTCTCGCATTCTCATAGCTTCTCTTTTTATTTGTCGTGAGTTTGTGTCCCAGGTTGTTTGTTGTGCCAGAGAATCTCCATGAGATAGAGGCGCTTAGCTTCGTCGTCACTGAGAGTACAAGATTCTCGACCTCGTTACAAGAAATGTAGATCTCCAGAGGTTAGAAAAAGCTGGATCAGTGCCTGCGAGGATTATTCATCTGTTGTTGAATCACATGTCGCGTTTTGGAACGAGTGTTGCGACAAGGTATACGGCGCCGTCGCCATGTGCGGTGTGTGTGGATCACAGGCGCCGCGCTGAAGCAGCAGCTCCTGGTTTGAAAATCCGTGTGGCTCATGGTGGAGTTTCTTGACGAGTCTGCGATCAGAGCGATGGCGAGCGTCAAGAGACGAGAGAGCGATGGTTTAAAATCCATGTAGCTCAAGGAAGGATTCCTTGACTCCAGACTTGCTTTGGAAATTCTCATGTGGCGGACGAGTGAGTTTCTTGATTTCAGAGCGTTGAGGAGTTTCAAGAGATCCTCCGGTTTGGAATCTTAGTAGCTGAAGGGAGAGTTTCTTGGATTCTGAGCATCAGGAGGCTCGGCGTTGGTTTGGAGATTTTCATGTAGCTGAAGGAAGAGTCTCTTGATTTTCAGAGCGATGGCGAGTGCGCTCGGCATGTGCGTCGTGATGAGCTTCCTCTGGAGCGTGGCGACCTCGCAGGAGATTTCGTCTCCGAAAACTAATTCCGTCGATGTGCAAGTTCTGCACGAGCTGATGTACGCGGTGAACTACGAGATCGACTGGAGGAGCCAGGTGCCGGATCCGTGCGTGAGCAGTCCGCAGGGGATCGTGTGCGAGGCGGACGAGGCGACGGGCGTGCTGTTCGTGACGGAGCTTCAGTTCGGCTTCATCTCGCCGCTGGCCAACATCATCCCGTGCGTCTGGAACGCCTCCATTCCGGAATCGATCGGGAACTTCACGCGCCTGCGATCCCTTTCCTTCCGCCGCTGCTTCACGAACCAGTCCGCGACGCTCCCGGACGCGCTCTTTGACCTCGGGGCGTCTCTGCAGGCGCTCTCTTTGCGCGGAAATTCCGCGCTCACGGGCGCGCTACCGGCGCGCGTCGTCTCCCTCTCCGGCTTGCAACGCCTCATTCTCTCGGAGAGTTCCCTCCGGGGCGCCATCCCGGGGAGCATCGCGCAGCTCTCTTTTCTTCAGCAGCTCGACCTGAGCCACAACGCGTTTTCTGGACCCGTCCCCGACCTCGCGATGGAATCGCTCGTGAATCTTGATCTGCGATATAACACGCTCGAGGCGTTTCCCGTTCTGAACGCGCCGCGGCTGCAGCGCCTCGCGCTCAGCCACAACCGCCTTCGCGGCGCGCTGCTCCCGAATGCGTTCGCCGGGACAAAAGCGCTCACGTTTCTCGACCTCAGCTTCAACGAGCTCAGCGGCGCGCTCTCGTCGCTGAGCGGGCTCGCGCGCCTCGAGGATCTGTTTCTGAACGGGAATATCTTCGACAGCGCGATCCCCGACGGTTTGAGCGAGCTCCGGAGCTTGGTGCGATTGGACTTGTCATCGTGTGGATTTGTTGGAGCAATTCCGGGCGCGTTAGAGCGGCTGGAGCAGCTCCGGTTCTTGTCCGTGAGCAACAACCGGCTCTCGGGTGCGATTCCGGGCGAGTTGGCGGCGCTACCGGTGCTTTTCACGCTGGATCTGCACGCGAACGCGCTAAGTGGCCCGGTGCCGTTCGCGGCGCCATTCGTGCAGCGCATGGGACGGAACTTGTTGCTGCGGGAGAACGCCGGGTTGTGCTACGGCCCGCAGCTGGTGGCCACCGTGAAGGTGCTGCTCGCGGACCTGAAGCAGTGCCCGGAGTCGAGCATCCTCACCGCTCCCCCTCCTACGCGCAATGTTGACTCCGGATCACCCCGAGTTCCAAGTGCAGCTCCTGCGCTTCACCCTCTTCTGGCGTCTTCCATTGTCCGGATAATCGTCGCCGCATCGATCTTGTGCTGGTTCCTCTCACGCACTTGAACCGCGAAGATCCTTGATCCCGACACCCTGCGCATCGTCGTCTCACACGGATTCTCGATCTCATACTTGGGTCTCGCACGCGCTTAAATTTTTTGCAAGCTCTCATCAGGAACTCGCAGTTGATCTCCGACAGGAAACCTGCAATCGACGTGAAGTGTTGCAGAATCTGAATCCAAGAAACGCGATTTGTGGCGTATGGAGCTCCAAGGATTCGTGGCGTAACCGTCATGCATGGATACACATCACCTGCAGGCATGTTTGTGATCTCACCTTTGGTCGGTAGAGATCTAGGGTTTGCTTCCATCGACAGGAGAGATCAGTTGTATGTTTCTTTTTCGCCCACACGAATATGCGAAAGGCTTGACTTGAGTTAGATCGATCCTGCTCATTTCCAACCTCACTATCTGCAAATTTCACTTTCGAGGCTAGATATTGCGGATGGTTTGTTTCCATTGACAGGAGATCAGTTGTGGTTTTGTATCGCATGCACATGAATCTGCGACAGGTTTAGTACTGTGAGTGAGATCCTGCTCACATGTTAGTGATGCTGGAGTAGTGTTGCAGATGCGGCCTACTTTCGTCTGACAGGAGATCAGTAGTAGTTATGTGATATTTTCATGGCGCATGGGAAGGGTTCGGTGTGAGCTGTATGCTTGAGAATATTTTCTTTAACGTCGCTACCTGCATATTCGTGATTATTTCTCCAGGTTTGAGGAGGAGTTATATTCATGAGGATGCCAGGGCTCAAATCTGACGTTGTGCTTCAAGTTAGGCTAGTTATGAGGTATATAAATCTAACTCTTGATTCATTTTCTGGTAGGAGAGTTGTGACCCTGAAATTGCAGCAATTGCTGTATGTCATAATTTAATTTTGCAGGTAAGTATCTGGGCTCAGTGGAATTTAACTATGCATTCCTCATATTCCAATTCATGAACATGTAGCTTTCTCAAAAGGCAAGTTTATAAATATGGACCAAGAGGTTGTGACCAATTTCTTGGTCCATACCATAAACCGGTATTAATTGTGCATTAAAGGAGTGATCACGCAGTAAAAAGTGGGGTGGCTTGATACTTCTTTCTATAATAGAAAATAATAGAAAATGCCAAGACACCCATCTGTTGGGCAAGACCCCTCGGAATAGGGTCTCATGCTGGGACATGGTTCATGATCTTTTCTTTTTTGAATTTTCACTCTAAAATACCCATCCACATATATTTACTTTGTCGAGGACAACAAGATCAATACTTGTTTAGTATGAAAAGCCTTTTAAAAATATAAATGTACAATTCTGCAAGTTTTGGGCACCTTGATCAAGAGAAATTGAACCTCAAATGTAGTCTTTTCAACAAATATAATTTCAGGATGGCCACATTATGATTCAATAAAATTTTGATTTCTTTTTAAAACTTTCATATTCTAATCAATTTTCAATAACACATTTAGTCTTTGATTTATTAAATTTGTAGTATCAGTGTAAGAGCATCTCCACCGAGGCACGGGGCCCCGGCAGATTACCCGAGATGACGTCTCTTTTCACGAAAGGCTCCCCACCACGTACTGTAGAGTGGTATCCCGCTCAGTCGGCCCAGGTCAATTTTGGCTTCTAAACAAGAGAATTGAATGTTTTGCCGTGCCTTCTTTTTTATTCCCCGTCCCAGCTTGCCATTCTCGTCTTGCCACATGGAGCGTAGGGAGTGGCTGCAGCTTCCCATGTTGCAAAGTATACATGAGGCTGCAAATATTCCGACGGTTGCAAGGATACATGCCACTAGGAAATGGAATGTCTTATCAATGGGTGTCAAACCTAGCGTTTCTCCGGCCATCCCCTTCCCACTTGCGTTGCAAGTTTTCTCTACTGACTTTTCTCCCCTCCTTGCCCCTGACGGCAATTTCCTGGCCTAGAGCAGGGATTTCCCCGTCAGGGATGGAGATTCTCTAATCTTTGCCCCACTTGATGCAAAATTTTAAGAATCCAACAACATTATCCACTAGGCCTATTTTTAGTCCCTTAGAGGACTTCAACTTCCAAGGTCACTTTTTCCTTTCTCCTTTCATTAACCCAAGTCAACTTAGAATAAGTTAATGGAGCCAATTGTACTTAAAAAAAGTCCATGGAACAAGTTTTGGTGTTTGATATAAACCAACCCTTACGCTCAAATATTCATACATTCAAAACCCATGTGCCATCTCTAATTCATAACATTTATAATTAAAAAAATCAATATAAAATATCAAGGGTGAAAAAAATCATAGTCTGGAAATGCTTCAACCATCTTGCAACATTATCTAGACATTTTATCTAGAACATCCACATTCAATAAGATCATGCATCTAGACATTTTCTAGACATTATCTAGATGCATGATCTTATTGAATGTGGATGTTCTTTGGTCTTAACAAATTGTGAAATTATTTTGATTATAACATTTTAGAACCAATGCTAGGGCATCCTTTTGAGTTGGATAGGCTACATACCAAGTGCATCTTCACCTAAAGTAAACCAAGTTTATGCATTTGGAAAACCAAAAACCAAATCAATAGGTCTTGCACTATGATGTCCATAGTTTCTTCCACATGGTTGCCACAATAATAAGAATAAAACCAATCCAATAACATAATTATCCATTTACCATCAAATCCTACATCCACTAAGAAACAACTTAAAATTTTATTATTCAAAGACAAATCTCCAAATAGTAAAGATATTCAAAACTCAAGGATTTTGTATTTACTAGAGGTTCAAAGAGGTGGATCTTTACGAAGGCTTATCATAAATTAGTTGATGCAAGTCAACCCAATTGAATGAAGCATGGACAAGGATGGTCTATATTATGATTGATTCTTTCACCTTGCTTAACTCTTAAAAGTCAGTCGAAAACCGTATATACATGCATGTATTTTACTTTGTACAATATAAAAAATGTATACAAGTTTAGCAAGACTTACACCTTCATATTGAAGATTCTTTATCTAACATCTTTCATTAGGAGGTCACTTCAATCAATCTAAACCTTATCATATTGAAATACGACAACATCCATGTAGAATATTGTGCCTACAAATCTAGAAATCATCAATACAAATCCGACCAAAACAATTATGTCATGTGTAATAATGTAGATACCTTTCCCTTAATAAGTTTCAAGCCATGCCTCAAACTCCTTACAAATGTCGTTAAAAGTGGTCTTAGCATGGTCTCCATCTTCACTGCCATAACAAAATAAAATTGTAACATAAGAATGAGATAGTTTTGCTTGAATCAACATCTTCCTTTGAGAAGCATCAATCACCTTCATAAATTGTTTCGTTTTCTTTTCTTAAAACTAAATTCAGACTAAGCCACTAACCAAAACTACAACAACAAACACTGATCACCTAACACACTCCACATCAGACAATAACCAATTCCTTCATTGACCCACCACATTCCATACATGCTACTCACATTCACTAAGGGAAAGCTGCAACTGCATTCAAGACAACCGAACCACACATCAATTTAATCCGTAAAAGTCCATTTGTACCTGCGGGATACAAATTGATTTTGGGCAGGTTCCTAAATATCCATTTTTGAAGATGACTTCATGAAAATTTTTAGTGAGAATAGAAATTCGGGTTATCTTAGTGGGGAATTGTTTTTTTTTTTGTTTTTCGGACTTATCGGAAAATTGTTATGGTGCTTCAAACATAAAAAGCATGTTTCTTTGGCAGCTGGGCACGGTACTATAGAGATGAATAGTGCTACTCTAGAGTAGACAATTGTACTTTTTTGAAGCGGGTAGTAGTGAAGAAAAGTTCTTTGCAACTTTCAATGTTTTCACTTAAAAGCGCATAGAAATTAAGGATTTTACTTCTTTGAATTATTTTTTTCTATTGTTAGAATAAGACATGATAATTTTATTCACTGTTCAGATTTTAGATCTAACAATTAATTCTCACATAAAAAAATAAAATTTCTTTCCTGAGTAAAGGGCCACTTTTTATACCCCCAGTCGTGGCAAGTCCATTTTTCTTATCATAAATAACTCCACTACTTGTGGCTTTTGGTGTGCAATGACCTAAGACAAAGTAGAACATTGATTTATTGAGCTAATGCAATGTGTAGTGGAAAAATATGCCATTATCTTGAGTCAAAGTACCTTGGCCCACTCTGGGCACACTTGGAAAAAAACAATTTTGCACTTTTCAAATGCTTGTATCTTACAATCCACACAGTCAAATTTTACAATTATTTGGGTGTCTATTTTAGTATTTTTGGGGAAAGATCCTATGGTTGATATTTAAAATAGGATGTTTTAATTATTCTAAAAATATCTCATGTCAAAGTGGCAGATTTGAGGTGGCTTTGGTGAAGCACAAGGCCTAGTCCTTCAAGGGTTAAGCAATAGTCCCTTGTGACTTACAGTTCAAGCAATGTGCACATAAGAAGGACCCAAATAGTAATACATTTATTTTTTAGTCATAGCCAATAGAATTGCAATCTCAATCCAAGTAATTTCATATTTTTCCAATAAATTGTGAATTAGTTATGAATTTTCAAAGTGGTCGACCATGTTTATCTTATTTCTGCTATTAGGTACCCCCATTTGCGCCGATAAAAGATTAGAGGCCTTGACCAATAGTAAGCCTTAATTTGGATCTAACAAAGATTGAATGGGTGGAAACCACGTGGAATTGGGACCAAATATAGAGTGGTAGTGATAGATATTAAAGGGAGATTTCACCTTAAGTTCAAGTGAAAGACAATCTACTCTATACTCAATCAAACTGATGTTTCAAGACAGTAGTCAAAAGTCCAGAACATGACTTTTATTGGGTCTAAAACTTTAGATTCGACCTAGATCTGAATCTAGATCGGAATTGAGAGTTAGTTGGGTATTTGATTCTGTTGTTTTTCCTAGGTTTAACTCACAGATCGGGAGTTTTCACACTGGATTACAACAATTCAGACTATGCCCACAACAATCAGGACTTGTTTCTAACTCTAACACGCTAGATTTGATTAGGGTTTAGTAAATCAAGCGAGATCTATACTAGATCTAGTGTATTTAGGCCAGATCTACAATAACCTAACCAAGTTTCACCACAAATGCTCTTTGAACAACTAGATCTACTCACACATTCACAACATTGATACAAACATACAATAGATAGTATCCAAGTCTTGCTTTACTTCCTCAAACTTCCATAAACCTCTTCCATACTCACTACAACTCCAGATTCATGCGATACCTTCACCTCCTAGCTCTCTAACCACACCTACACACTCCAGTTGCAACACACCAAGAGTGACCAGCCCCAAAAGAGAGAGAGTCCCAAAAGTCCAAGGAGGTGATTCTCTACCCCCTCCAAACCCTAATCCTCCATAATGGATGGAGATGCCCGGACGGATGACATCCATGTCCGGACGGTTCATCCAAAGTCCAGATAGTTTCATCCACTGTCCGGATTCATCCATAGTTCTACTTTTTAGTCATAATTACTTAGTAACATCAAAAAATTACTACCAGGATCCTACAATAAGTCCAAATCTCCCGCTAACATTATCCCCCTTTTGAACAACATCTGTCCTCACATGTTCAAGTCTCTGCCCGCACAACATGTCCAGATCCGGACGTTGTCACCTTCTCCGAGATCGATTCGGGGCCTGAAACTGTCTTCGGGTCGAGTGCCCTAGACAAATTCTCGCTTGGGAGCGGACTAGATGTCTGGACTTGCCCTGGAAACGTTGTCGGTGGAGCCATAGGATAATATTGCTGATACTGCGGCACATACCCTCCCGTACTAGAACTCATACCATAGTGTCCAGATACGCCGCCAAACGGATAGTGTCTTGGAGGTGGGTAAGGGAACGGACCACCATAACCTTCTGCCCAAGCGTATCGCTCTATAGTATCCATGTGAAACACGGACAACCCTCTACCGCCCTGGACATCTGGAGGGCCTGAAGAAACCCCTGTTAGACCTTGGATGGGTCCAGAACTGGAACCACCCTGGAAGGGATAAGCTGCACTTCAAAACGAAGTGGTTTGAGGCTGAAATGATGGAGTGAGAAGAGGAATAGAGTGGTTCCAAGGGAATTCATCTTGTGGATGCTAGGTGCCTTAGATTGTGGAGTTGCCTGCCATCGAGTCTCAGTGTCGAAGGCAAGTGTAGAGGTGTCTTCAACACTTCCGGATGTAGCACCACCGGGAGTTGAATAAACTTCATGTTCTGGAAGTTCCTCCACCTCATCCTCGGAGCAATAAACGAACTCCGGGTAAGCATCCACAAACTTAAGAAGATACTTGTTCAAGCGATCCAGGTCCGCTTGGTAAGCACCTACCTCACTGAGTAATTGGCGACGTGAAGCAGCAATGAGTGGCTTGGTTATCCCCCTACTGGAAACCTTCTGGCGTCCCTCTGCTAGCTCCAGTCGGCGGAGGAGCTGATGGTTATCAACCACCATCTAGTCAAATGCTCAAAGGCGAGCGCTCACCCGAGTCTCCAACTCAATCTTCTTGACATGAGCTGTTGCGATGATTTCGGGGCCTCGTCTGGATAGTTTTAGCTTGGAGGCGTTCAACTCCTTCTCTTTGTCGACTAAGGCCTGAGAAGGTATCTGGAGTTGATTTTGGAGGTCCATGACTCTCCCTTGGAGTTTAACTCAATCATGGAGTAGCTGGACTTGAGTTGGCGGCGTCCGTTCCAGGTGGCCCTAATGTCCTTGAGTTTGGGATAATGCCTTGGTACTAAGGTGTAGGTGCCGCAATACTTCTTGGAATCCTGCTTCCACTTCTCAGGACTGCTGCTGGAGGAGCGGGATAAACTTGTCCAGGTCTAGCTTCTCTGAGTTACCGCTGTGAAGTCCCCCGGGGGATGGGTCTGTTGTCTGGACCTGAGTCTCTAGGTCGAATGGAGATGGCTACGGTACTCCCGCCTCCTGTAGTTGCTGATCTTTGGACTTGGTGGGGCCAGGTGATATGGGAGTCGCTTCCTCCCGGTGTACCTGGATTTGTTTACCGAGCTTTTCTGCAGCAGTCGGTAGTAAAGTAGAGAGAGTAGTTCCTAGCGATGTTGGTTCGAGTGGAGGCTGCCTCTGAGTGGACGTGACCGCGCCCTATTCCAATTCCCGAATCTCCCTAGAATCTAGTTCCTCCGTCGAAGTAGCTGCTAGGATCTGAGGAGTACAGGGAGATGGAGCGAGTTGGGATTTTTTTTGGGTCCGAATGGAGCTCAGTGGGGGAGTTCTCTTCCTGGACTGTACCCGGGTCAATCGTCTACTTGGGAAATTTGTGGTCCTAGGAGCTGTTCCATCAGGGGATAGAGATACGGGGATGGGGTTGTGCATCGTCTGTCCTTGAGAGTCTCCTTCCCCGCCGAACTGGTTCCGACTTGTAGGTGCACCTCTAGTGTTGAGGTGGACCGTAGAAACGGTGTTGTTGGGGTTGACCTGGACCTCCGTGTCGGTGTACTCTTCTTCATCGGTGAACCAACTCCTTAGTAGGGCATCTATCAATTCGGCCCCTGGAATTTCGGACATTCCTCCGAGATAAACTCGAGTGAGCATTCTCCGCAGTCCAGCTACGACCAATGGTGTCCAGTCGTGGTTACACTCCTTGGATTCCACTGCCGTATACAAATGAGCCATCAGATCATTGCTCGCGTGTGAAGATCGTTTCTTCACGCACAACACCTCCACCAAGGCTTGGATCCAAGTTTGATATAACTCGGAGAATCCGGCTATGTGGACACCATCTATGGTAAAATGCTTGGATGTTAGACTGAAACGCCCTTTATACAGTCGATGTGATTCCTTGGCGCTCCTGGAAATGACCAGAGTTGGTGTGCCTTCGAGACCCAAGGCCTCCTCAACTATCGCCGTAGTGATCTCTACTGGAATACCCCGGACGACCGCCCGGACTAGTGAATCTGGAGTTAATGTCTCCGGTTTGTCGTGGATGAATCCCTCCACAAAGTCCTGCACCAACTCCTTGTGTGTTGGAGACCATGTATACTCATAGAACGCTCCCAGGCCGACGGATCAAGCGCATGCATCATCCTATATCTCTCTCCAGTTTTGCCAGAACTTGAAGTGCAAGAACTTGAGATTGAGTCTCCGATTTACCTGACGGGGAATCCGTATTTGTTGGGAGACTCTAGCATGTTGTCTTGTCACCTTTCGCCGGACCAGAACCTGGCCTTTAAGGTTCACCGCTCCAGAGATCTCGACCGGAAGTCCCGTGTTTGCTGATACGTCAAACTACTGCCACTCCAGAGCTTGTCGTGGAGGTGTGGTCAACTCGGGAGGTGCTCCTCTCCCTAGGGGGTCGTGTGATACGTATTGGATTCTGGATGGTCTACTGGAACCTGTAGGCTGGGTCGCGACAATCAGGAGGACTCGATGGCCATCCTCCAATTTCGCTCCTCGTCGTCTAGATGTCCCACGATCTCGATATTCAGTGCATTACGCCTCACTGCTAGTTTTGATTCCCAGTGGGCAGTTGCCTCTGGTACTCCGTGCCCGGTTCCGACGCCGCACAGTCTCGCAGCTGGTGTGTGTGTCGGACTGTGGTCGCGTTCTTGTGATTGTCCTTCCAATCTCCCGCGTCGGTTCTCGCGACTTCTGCTTGTGTTGAAGGTGATGGTTGCAGTGGTGTCCACTCCTGATGTTGCAGCTTGTAATCTCCCTGGTCGTTTTGGCTATCGCGATGAGCTGTAGTGTCGTTGCCTTCGACGGCGCCTGAGCCCCTTGTGTGGTGTTGAGAGCGGTGTTGTTCGAGGTGATGGTGTACCGAAATAGCTTCTGAAAGCCGGCGCTTGGGCTCCTTCGTTGGATGTTGGTGGAGTGCGTGTTGCATGAGCAACGACTGTGACGCACGGTGTTGAGCGTGGTGTTCACAATGTGTATTGTCAAGGCGAAGCTCGAGCTTGCGATCGATGGCGATGGCTGACAAGGAACCGGCCACCGCTCATAGTGTTGGTGGGCCTACTGAACTTCGCGTTGCCGTATAGGGCGGGTCGCGACCTGTAACTCGAGGCCTTTGATGGCGCCTGGGCTCCCTGGTCCTTCCTCCAAAATCTATGCTACAATGTCTTCTCTTGTGCCTGTAGCGTCTTGTTGAAGTCGTCTTCTCTTGCGCTCCAAAACCCTAGCCTCCTCACGGCGCTCTGCATTAGGGCAGATCAACGCGGCTGCTCCTGACTCCAACACCTCGGCTCCGCTCTCTTTTATCTCGGGCTATCTTGATGTACGCGTTGTGGCTTGTGTCTCCGCCGCACCTCCTCCTCCCAACCCTCGTCTCTCTGTCTATGCAGATAGAACCTCCCCGACTTGTGCTCGTGCCCAGCCCTGTCCGTCCTGAACTCCCTTCATCCTTTGTGGATGATTCTCATCCAATCTCGATGATCTCATTGTTATTAAAAATTCGTTAGTCTTCGTTAATACATTCTGCATATACTTAACATTATCATCCTTCTGTCATATCATCCTTTTTGTTTCCTCTTTTTTCGATGTTCCCTTTAGAGGGCCATTAATTTTTGACACTGGTACGGTCCACCAACTTCCATCCAACCAGGATGAAATTGCTTTTTGTCTACAAACTTCCTCTATACTAGATATGTCCCATGGAAACATAAACTCTTCATTCCACTTCGATGAAATAGTTGTTGTCCTCGCCTTATCATCTCGTCTGGACATTCTTGGTGACCTTGAGTAAATTCTACTCTGGATGACCCTAGCAGTTTTCGATTACCCACATCTAATTCAAATAAAGTATTCATCTCGTCTAGTGGTTGTACCTTAGTGGTAGGTTTCATACTTAGACTGGAGTTTTTTTTGCTTCCTTGTCCATCATCTTCTTCTATCACTTCCACCATCTTGCAACCCAACATCACTCCCCATCGTTTCTCCTCAACTTTTCTTCTCCATTCCTCCTCTTTCTGCTTCTGGTTGTTACTGGACTTGCACTCTTCTTCCACATAACTTCCTAGTTTGTGGTTCCCCAACTCCAGTTGACTAGTGCCCCGCTGATTGTACTTAGCCAGTATTGAAGTAAACACTGGACTTTGCCAATTGCCATGATTCCCAAGCACCACTCTTTGGCACTCTCTTGTGTTTTCTGTGTTTTCTGTGTTTTCCATGTCCTCTTTAGACTCTGCCTCCGCAAAATCCAGACATCCTAGTCCTTCCCGATTCACCTGATCGTATAGACCACCTTGTCCCAACAATTTCAGCTTGTCTGGACAACTATGTCCTGACAACTCCTGATTGTCTGAACCACCTTGTCTAGATAATTCTAGATCATTTGAACCACCCATTCCAGACAACTCTCGATTGTCTGAACCACCATGTCCAAACAACTCCATCTCGACTGCCTGAGCGATTTGCACTGTCTGGTTTGTTGGGATTTCTGTAGTAGTTGGACTTCCTAGGAAAGTCACAGTCTTTTGTACTTGGTCTTTAGGACCACTATCTCCCTTTCGCTGCTCAATCCGTCCCTGGATTAAATCACCGGAGATCACTAGGAGTGCCCAGTTATTCTCATAGAACCGATAAGGCTTGAGCTTGTTAATGTTGACCAATATCGGGTTTGGCTCAAAGTTGTCCACCTTCACTAGAAGAGCTGTGTTGTTTGGTAACTTGTATTGGATCTAGTAAGGTCCAAACGATTGGCTCTTGAATTTACTGGCGTGCTCCTTGGGTCCCTTTGGGTACCATAAAACATAATTTCTAATCTGGAAGTCCTAATGCTTGTAATGTTGCTGATTCCAGAGTGCTCGGTCCCATTGCCTTTTGCCCACCTACTCGTGAGCCACGGTCCGGTAAGTGTCAACATGTTCCAGATCGGCAATGTGGGCAGACAGAACCCGTGTAGCTGTACAGTCCACTGATCCTTTTGATGTCCGGGTCGTGATCAAATACTCCGTAGGCATCATTGGGTGTAGGCCATATACCAACTGGAATGGTGTATGTCCAGTCGGCACCTTGTACGCTGTTCAATAGGAGAACAACATAGTATGGAGGTGTTCATCCCAGTCCGTGCGCTTCTCATTCACCAACTTCGTGAGCAGATGGCCAATCACCTTGTTTGTAGATTCTACTTGGCCATTGCCTTGTGGATAGTATGTTGTAGAAGTCCGGTGCTGGAGCAAAAAATGGTCCACCAGATACTCTATCGCCTCATTGACAAAGTGGGAACCCTAGTCACTAACGAGTGTCAAAGGACACCCGTATCTGGACAGTATCTGTTCATACAGAAACCGTGCAGTGACAGCGGCTCGGTTGGTTTTTAAAGCCCGGGCCTCGACCCACTTAGTAGCGTAGTCTGTAGCTACTAGAATGTACGAACATCCTGATCTGAACGCCATGGGTGTAATGGGCCCAATGAAGTCCAGACCCCACTTTATGAAGGGCTCCGTTGGCATGCTGGTAACCAGCTGGGCGAGTCCAGTGTTGGCCATTCCCCCCACACGTTGACACTTGTCACAGGCCCAAAAATATTCAGATACGTCTCTATGTAAGGCTAGCCTCTAGTATCCAGCATCGAGAATTTTCCGCGCGATAATGTCTTGTGAAAAATGACCTCCTCCAATGCCCATGTGTAATTCCCGCATCACCAGTTCTGTTTGGACTGGGTCCAGCACTCGATAGATAACAAGATCCTGCCCCCGCTTATGCAGCACACTAGACATGAGGGTGAACGAAAGGGATTTAAGGATAAGCTTCCGTTGTTCGTCCTTGGTCAGTTCGGGTCGCAAATGTCCAGTATGGAGGTAGGCCGCGACATCCTGTAATCACTTTGGGTTCACATAAAATAGGCCAGCATCTCCAGTTTGATCTTCAACTCCAGTTGGGGGTTCAGCGTTGGATAATCTAGACAACGCATCTGCGATTCCATGGGTCTTGCCTGATTTATAAACCACAGTGAAATCGTATTCCTGGAAAAGTAAGAGCCACCGCACAATTCTCCCGGATACTTGTGGTTTATTGACCAGGTACACTAGAGCCATATGGTCAACATGAAAAACAATTTTATTGCCTAATAAATAGTGTCTGTACTTATTTAGAGCATATACCATCGCGAGAGCTTCCCTTTCAGTAGTAGTGTAGTTCTTCTCAACTGAGTTCAACAATCGAGAACCATAGGAGATGGGTTGGTCACATTTCACAAATATTGAATTTAGTGCATTAAAGTATTATTCAATTTAAAGCAACATAACACCTAATATTAAAGTACAATCTTCAACTTCTTTGTTAACCCTTTAGTGACCATACGATTATATTTTGGTCCCTAGATGTGTTAAATCTGAATTTTCATTAAATCCATGTAGATTGTGAACTTCAACCTTCAGAATTGCACATATATGTGTTGCATGCATAATTTTTACAAATCATATCGATTTGGAATTATAGAACTCTTCGAATTCCTAGGAATACATTGCCAAATACACAAAAAGACTCAAATACAATGAATACCTACAAATACAATGGCACATACTACCTAATATTTCGTACCCGTGAAGAATTATTTATGGTCTAACACGTTGATAAAATAAAAGTCAAATTTTATCAAATGAAAAGAAAATGAATTTTATAAATAATCAAATATTGTTTGACTGACAATCCTAGACAATTTGGTTTTAAAATTTGTGAAATGAAATTAGCCTATTGAAATATTTGAGGTGATTTACCGCTGCCAAGACAAGGTATTGCACGTTACTAACAAAAGGTGAAAAAACTTTGACTTGTCTTGGAGTGAAAGTTTCACACTATCTAAGTTTTTTTTCCTTTAAGAATCTCGAATGAAATAACGTTACTTCTATTAAGAATCTCATATTTAATAGAAGGTTGTAACAAGACTTTTTTAAGTTGCTCAAGTGTGCACCCTTTGCACATTTTTGAAGGATGACATAATTCTTTTCTATATGTCCAATGAGAATAAAAATTATATTCCCACATAGATCTTCTTCCATCTTTGTACAAAACTTCAATCTTTCAAATACAAATTTCAGCAATAGAAACATGCCCAAGATTTGCAAAAGCCCACCTCAGTCCTTTAGAGGGATTAATTTGAAATAGTTATGAAAAATGATAAAGAAGCCAAAAGCTAGTAGCCTTAATATCAACATTTTTTTTCTTCAAAACGTTAAAAATTTTCACTTTCAAACATATCAAAGTTTTGGCATCACTACATTGATTTTGATGTTTAGTGTCATGGGCAGTAAATGACTTGTAAATGCTATAAGTTTTCACTCTTGATGAATATTTTTACCAAACATGGTCAATGAAGCGACCCGAAACCGAGAACTCAAAATCTGAAAATTCCAGTCATGATCGGCATTGGGCCACGAAGTTTGCAATTTTGGGTTGGTCCACCTCAATTGAACTTTCATTGGTGGCCTGGCCTCATAAGTCGAACAAGGCCGATCGGCATTGGGTACCTTCATGAGTTGATTATCCATGGCATGTCTTCTCTCTTTTTATTCACTCTCACTTATTGGCATCGGGTGTAGGAGGGCACTAAATCTCACCTACTCTACAGTTTGATTATGGACTCCGGTGGTTTTTGGGCTTTTAAATTCTATATCAATTTCAAATCTTTGAGATTAAATTTGAAAAAATGTTCGTTGAGATTCATTCCTAATTCCGCATCTTTCTACAAATTTTGTTTTGACAATGTCGTTTGAGTTCCCAACTAGCCTATTTGATCAAAATTGGATGCCTCTACCTTAGTCCTCCAAGACCATGGTATGTGGTTTTCGTGGAGTTGATATCACGAATACATGAATTTTGTGGCGATATGAAGATGCAACAATGAAGCTAGACAACAACAATTGCCATGATTCTCTATGCTACTAGGACCTCATCCAAATCTTTCCATACTCCAACCTCCAAGTGATAGTAATACATTAACCCATAAAAAACCAAGTGTACCTATGGGATACAAGTTTTTCCACTTTGACTGCAATTATCTTTCAATCCGTACAATCAAAATTCACAAGTTTTTTGCCACATCATCTCATACAAGTTTGGAAGATCCTACAATTACATTCTCTGAAAGTTTATCTTGGCAGTTTATGATTGGGAGATTCCTCTAAAATGCCTTGGTCCTTTAGGGATTAACCCTCTACAATCTTGTGACATAAATAGATTGTCACAATAGAGATCTAGAACGACACCTTATCGAATCCTTTCATTCACAAAGATGGGAGTAAGATTTCATCTATAGATGAAACACTTGATCTCTCGACCTAAAGATGAATCAATTATATAGTTATTGGTACACCTAAACTCACCTCCAAGAAGAAAAAGAAACTATCTCATATAAACTCTACTTTCACTATAAAAGAGACATAATTCCAGGGCAAGCTTACCAAATGTTCCATACCTGAAAGACACTAAGTTCTTCTATATCCACTAAATATTTAGAGTGAACAAATAGCTGATAAGAAGAGGTATCTCACTGACTTTACAAACAACTCATATACATGCAAATTCCTGTGTAAGGTGACTACTAATGTAACTGAACCGAACTAGTGGTGTACTCTCCTCCCAGCAACAGAGACAAGGCCCGGCTCCAACTTCTTCACGATCCTGGAAAGCATCTTAAGTAATGCATCACATCGGTAGTTGCTTCTGGCCTCTGTTGAATTTGGAAGTCAAATGAACAAGAGAAATAACATAGCTTGAGTGAGGCAGCAACATACCCGGCAACAAGTTGCTTCTTATTTTCAGACTATTCCATCCACTGTAATTGCAGTAGGCGATGAAATACATGCAACCATCGCCGGCATGCTAGCTTGCAAGAGTCCTCTTTCGGATGAAACAAGCTCGGCCCTGGGCTTTGGTCGCAGCCAGATGTTCAGTTCCCAACTCGTAAGCATATTCACAAGCAAAGTAGGCTTTCACTTTGCGTTAAACGAAGCTCCACAACCACATGCGGATGATGCATTTGGGTTGATGGTAACCTGCCACAGAAGGATGAAAAAAAACAGGGCAATTAGGGATCAAATGAGATTCTAAATTGAACCTACACTGAACTCAGCCCTGCCAACACTGTTCTATCAAATACGTACAAATTAGAGCATGTAGCTGCGTAAATCACGACAATTGGAAATTGAATGGCATTCTAAAATAGATGTGCACTGAGTACTCAATACAGTCGAACTAAATACTAGAAAACCATAGCATGATCTTGAATAAGAAACGGTTGACCTTCTTACAGCGAAAGAAGCTCGAATTAGCTCTTCGGTGAAATCCACAGTGGCGCCCTTGATGAAGCCAAATGAAATATCGTCCACTACAAGTTTCGCTCCGTCCCTCTCAAACACTCTGCACAGCAGCCAGGCTCTTACCGTCATTCGTGCAAAGAGTCCAAACTCATCAATGCTGGCATTGAAACTCTTGCAATCTCCAATCTTAAGCCTAAACCCTAACAAGGTACCTATCATCCTTGTTCACTCGGTCGTCCAGAGCAAAATTGTAGAGGAAGCCGGAGCATCCACCGCCTTCCACACTCAACCGGAGCATTTTCTTCTCGCCCTCCGGTCCATCCTCCCGCTTAATCTCCTGTATCCTCTGCACCAAACCAAGATTTCAACACCTCGCCCGGAAAACCCTAAAACCCCCGAACCTTCCAAAAACCCTACCCGGATGCAATTGTCCGTGAGCGTGATCCCCTCCGCCACCTCCTCCACCGGCTTGCTCGTCGCAGTGGACGCGTGCCGCCGGAACGCCATTCCGCCAACAAACCCATTCCTAAACTCTAACCCTACGCTCCGACGAAACTGCGAAGATGAAAACGCCTGCGATGTTGTGCAGGAATCCCGAGCGGCAGAGGGCGAGGGAGTCCGAGTGGCGAGCGTGCGAGTGGCGCGCCAGAGCCTGAGTGCGCGGTGGGCGCGGCTCGCCATCGCCAGGCGAGTGCTTCAGCAATGCTTTCAAGGGACTCTTCTTCTGAAAACACTCTCCCAAGTCCGAGGCTTGCCTTTCCTCTTTGGGGCTACTTTTTCTTTTTCTTTTTTTAAGGCTGCCCGGGCTCTGCTACGGCCTATAAAACCTTTTCTGGGGCTGCCCGAACGAACTTTTTCTAATTAGCATGCCCGTGGGCTTCTTTTTCTTTTTCTTTTTTAAGGCTGCCCGAGCTCTGCTGTGACCTTTAAAACCTTTTCTGGGGCTACCCGAACGAGCTTTTTCTAATTAGCATGCCCGTGCCCTCTTTTTCCATTTTCAGTAATAAAATGCGCAAGTTGTGGATTTGGTGTTTAGTGAGTTATTCTTGCTAACTTTGCTCCCTACTCATTTTCAACGCATTGTCATTCTCAATTCACATTGATAAAAAATTCTAGTGCAATATGAAGTTGATTTCTACCATGTCAATTTGGAGATTTTCTTATAATGAACTTAATATCCATATAGTTAATTGAATTTGATCAAATTTATCCATATGCTATCAAATGCAATTATGTGTGTACAAAATAAATGTATATTAATAAAGAAGCAGAATCTTTGAATGTTTGCAAATTGAGTACCAATATTTTGGCAATCATCTAATGTATTCATATGTGTACATATTAGTGGATTTGCAACTATATATGTAATGATGGGTTTTGTTACGTACAAATATTATTGAATTGCAACTACGTATGTTTTGATTATGCAAATTTGTCAATTGCTTCTTAAACCCTAAAGGACCATGACAATATCACACCAAAAACACTTCATGATTGTTGATTCTAGTGCAATGAGTAAGGAAGGAAACAAAACCTTATATTTATATATTTGACCGTAAAATCTCAATTAACCCCTAAAGGACCACAACCACTTTCGCTCTAAAACCAGTCCAAAACTGCCACTACCAAAAAGAGACATGAAAATCACATTTTAAAGTGAATTTCGGATTTCCAACTGTAATATCTTAAAATATACTTCTATATAAACATGTTGAATTTTGGTTGCAATCCACCGCACGGATTGATAGATTTTAGTGTTTAAAGTCAAAACAATGGTTCATTTTCATCCCTGGGTTAAGTAGATCAGCAGACTTTGACTTCACTTTGTATCAAATTTTTGCATTGTACAAGGTCTAAATCTTTTACCATTGTCTTAAGCATGATGTTATTTCCCAACACACCAATTTTTAGAGGTAAATAGGGGTGTAGTATATTCAAAACAGGTGTGCAAGGAGTGGAAGTTCAAAAATTGCCATTTCAGGTTTTATTTTTTTGTGAACTACGTATGTATTCAAATGATAATCCAAACAATCAACAACAAGGTTTCCACCACATATTGTTGTTGAAAAAATAATAAGTGAAAAATATGAAGATCTCTAGGTTTTTTGTAGAAAAGATGAAGTTTTTTCCCCCATTGCCCGACAATGTGTGAAAATGTTTGACTTGGAATAAAATGCCTTTCTACACTAAAGACAAGAATTTATTTGGAAATTTTCTAGAAAAGGGAATATTCTTTATGTGTGAAAAATCTCAATGTCAATAGAAACTTTTGTCAAAAAATTTGGAGGTGCCCGGTGTCCCCACTTTTGGCTTTAAGTGGTACTAACTTTCAAACCACAAATCCAAAAAATAAAATAAAAATATGTCCACGAAGCTCTTATCAGAGGCAATCTAGAATAAAAATTTCAGAGAAAAAGGATTTTTTTTTGAATTTTAGGAACCTGCCCAAAATCAGAAATCCCCCCAAAGGAGACTCTGGTCCTTTAGGGGTTAAGACTTATTAAGTACCATACTCACACAATTTAAAAAACTTTGACTGTAGGGATTAAAAGATTATAGTGTTTGAAGTCAAGGAAATGGTTCACCTTCTACCCTACGTTGAGTGGATCAACACACTTTGACTTCACTTGGTATCACATTTTTGCACTACACAAGGTCTAAATCCTTTACCATTGTGTTAAGCATGATGATAATTCCCTACACACCAATTTTTAGAGGAAAAGAAGGGGTGTAGCATGTTCAAGACGAGTGAGCAAGGAGTAGAGGTTCAGAAATTGTCAATTCACGTTTTATTTTTTTGTGAACTTAATATGTTTTAGAATGATAATCCAAACAATCAATAAGAAGGTTTAAACCACATATTGTTGTTAGAAAAATAAAAAGTGAAATAATAAAAATCATTAGGTTTTATGTAGAAAAGATGAAGTTTTTTTCTCCACTTGCTTGAAATGTGTAAAAAAATTTGACTTGAGTGAAAATATTTTTTAACACTAAAGACAGGAATTTGTTTTGGACATTTCTGAAGAAGGTAATATTCTCTACATGTATGAAAAATCTCATGTTCATACAATGTTCCTAGAAACTTCTAGCAGAATTTGGGACCTGCCCATAGTCCCCATTTCCAACTTGGAGTGGTACTAACTTTCAAATCATGAATCCTAAATAATTAACAAAAATACCTCCACAAAGCTCTTATTAGGGAAAATCTAGTACAAAAATTACAATTTTTATTTTTATTTTTAAAAATATTAGAAACCTGCCCAAAATCAAAATCGTCCGTCTAAGGAACACTTGGTTCTTTAGGGTGTATTTGTGGACCTCTATCATGAAAAACACCTTGTGACTTCAAACTTTTATGTAAAAAACGATCTTATGTGTTTGTAGAAAATATATGTTTTGCATCTCATCGATCATGCTATCTGTTATATAAATTCTAATTCTATGATTCCTCGTACAAGTTAATTTGTACAATCATGACCTTCTCTTCATCTATTGTTCACACCTATAATTCACACGTCACCATGAATAAAAACCCTTGGTATTGGCATCCATTCTCAAATAATAACATCCTCTTAATACTATTTAAATTCATCATTACATTGTTCACTTTGAATACATTAAGGAAATTGACTGCTTTTCTCTCCACCTTCATTGGAGTTGTAATAATTGACATGATGACATATGAAACAAAGTACCTTGCAACTACATTATTAATTTTATAATCATTAAGTTTTAAAAGGGTTGTAACAAGTGAAAGAAATCAATGGAAATGAAGTGAATACTACAAATAGTTGCTAATAATGCAATGCTTGAGAATAATTAGATGTCCTATTTTGCTTTCGATAATAAAAGAAGACCAAAAAAATTTGATTTTTTTTATATCACCTCTAAGAGAGTTTTTTCAAATGGCCACCTTGGAAACCTAAGTTGGTTGTAAACCCCATCGCAAGTTTGCCGAACAATTCTTATGCATTCTCAAAGAACACGCAATTAAGCAATTATGCACTTACCCAAGTGCACTGGTTGCTGGTAGACAGCCGCAAGTTATTTGCTCATAATTTTTTTTTAAATCAAAATTTGGCAAAAATTTAGTATGTTTTTTGTCAAATTTTTTTGGTGTTTGTCGTGTCATACCTTGGCATCTTCATGTTCATATTAGTAATATATTTTTTACATTTGCTACCTTTTTTTAGAAAATATATGATTTCTAATCTAGTTTACAAATCCTGCTACAAAATTATAATCATGTACCCAAAGAGATTATAAATTTGTTATGAGTTATTATAGGATTTTAGAGTAGCGCACTACAAATACAATGTGTAAGAGATACAAAAATATATATGCAATTTCCTAAGACAGTGTAAAGTACCTCACTGTATTTTATAATGCAAAAACATACATAATCAAGCAATTCCACACTATTGCCGAGGAATTCTAAAATCAAACATATCATATGGACCACCCAATATATAAATATATACCACCCACCGAACGATAGACACATCTCAAACTGCATTATACTAACGTACTTGTCACCTAAACTGCGTGCATGCTCTACTATAGTATATAGCTCCAGGGCTCAGAGCTCATCTTCTGGCGGAACGACTCCCTCCACGTGTCTAATGGCGCTACCTACCATAGCGGACAGTTCATGATCCTACACTGGACGATCTCCCACACCTTCTATGCCAATGTACGCACACTCAACAAATCGGTAATTGCCAGGAACACCCTCCCGCGTATGCCTTACCCTATCATCATTGTAGAAAAAGCCATCCTCTGGATTGAAGGACATCTCTCGCTCTAACGAGAAGGCCCCCTGAAATGCAATGATGTCCTCGGATACGCTAGATCTTGGAACGGAAGGCAAACTTGGTCCGGGATCACTCTAAGTACCTCCAAACGTCTCTTGTGTCTCCGATACAGGCTCTGATTGAGAAGGCATTGAAGGCTATAGAATCCTCATCTGCACCGAAAAAAATTCCAATGAATCCAATTCTTTTTCCTCCATCTCCAACCTAGGACCATCAAATGTACGCCCTCCTCCTGCCCCTGCCGCCAAACCAACATCCACTACACCGGTATCTTGCATCCTCTCTGTAGGTGTTGCAGACGTCTCCCCTGAAGTATCTCCCACCGCCCGTTGCGTTGATGGAATCCTATCTCCTGGAGGACACTGGTTCACTCCATCTTCATCGGCGTCTGAATCACTGCGAGATGAGAAATCTTTAGTGGTACCTGAACGTAGTAATCTCTCATGTAAACCACCTCCATCCTCATTGTCGTCTTCATTCCTCACTCCACCAACCGCCTCTTCGGTCTCATGTACGATATTGCAACCAGTACTTGTTCCACCATTCCTAACCAACAGTTGTCCTTGAAAATTGTCGGACAACTCATTGTACAGAAATGAAACTCTATCTCTACAATCGTCAATGATGAAAACCTCAGATCCTTGGAAATCTCCTTCAAGGATCGTGGGAATGACCGTAGATATGTTACACGCCACTAAACCCCAACCACGGGGGAAGTATAAGCCCACTAGTCTTGCCAGCTCTGATGGAGATCTCTTAAGTGAATCAACTTCAAAAGGTTGGCGTGCCTCACTCCAGTGATCCAAGAAAACAAGACGAAGTGGAACGTCTCCAGAAACATAATTCGGGCCAGGAGATGTACCCACAGGGTGCTGCATACAAATCACAACATCGCCAATCGGTTGTACTACTTGCTCTAGACGCCCATTCTCTGTAAAATCGAGAGCATAGGGAATAACCAAATTTAGATCAAATGCCCAACATCCACGTCGCATAGTACATCCCTCTGGAAGCTTCACCTTCGTGAAAAAATCTTCGTTGGCATACACGGCCGCTGGTGACAAGAAGATGACGTTCCATCGTTCAATATTTGCCATCCATAATGACAGTTGTACAAAAGCTGCGGATAATTGGGTGTCTCCCCAATGACCATCTCCATGCCTCCCACCGCCACGTCGACAATCAATCACCCACGAACATGGTTTCCCCAACTCTTTGTAGTCGGTGCGCAATAACCCTCTTCTACACCAAATCGGAAGAAGGTTCTCTGTGTCGCTCTGGCCTGGGCTCTTGACTTCCATCTGCCATTCCCAATTAGCAGTAGTCTGTCCTCTCACATCTACGGATAGTCCAATGTATCCACGCCCCCCTGCTGCAATGTCACCATAATGAAACCTGATGGAAGGAGGGATGAGGTAGCCTATGTCTTTCAACTTAGACACCTTCCCCCGCACAGGAGCAGTCCAAGCTTTTTTCGTCATAGCATTCAAAAGCTTCCCAAAGGTATCAACTTGTGCGTTATTCCTCGGAAAATACTTCCCTACACGGATACGGAAGAACTCCTCCATGGAATCAGGTGTACTTTCCTTGTTCTCCACCATCAACCAACGGATGGAATTCATCACAACTTCTCGTCTCTGATATCGGTCACAAACACCGGCAATCGTACGAGGATGTGGATTCTTGTCTTTTACACCGTCGAAGTAGTATGCTTGACGAGGTCTTACTCCATCCTCTGTCACCGGCTTCGCTGCAGCAGACTTTCCCAACCGAAGATAATATGGAATCGGAACCCTACCTAACGGCCTCAACCAATTCTGGGCCATCTCCTTTCTTGTTGGTCGTACGTCCACATTTGGATCCAGCTCTTTCTTCCTCGCCATGTCCTTCCACTTGTCCTCTTCCTCCTTGCTGTAAAAGAGAATGCCGTCTTCGTAGTCCTTGCATACTTGAATGATAGCTTCGAAGTAGTCATTGCTCGGATTCCATGCATCATTGGTCAGATCCTCCATGTTTTTGGCCAACCTCTTCACCGTGACAACTCCATCTCCCTTGGGCAACTTATGCACTACACTTGCCGCACTCATCAAAGCAAGAGCCCTGCATGCATCGTCCGCACGTAGTGTGCTATCAGGCCTCCCGTGTAGATCCCAAATCTAACGGAGCTTCCTCAAATCCTCTTCCATGATAGAATATGAATGTCTCTGGAACTCCACCACGTTGATCCGCGCAGACTTCTCAATGTAAAAGCGACAATCTTAATACACCACAAACGAGGCCTCCCGCGGCTCGAACGTGTCTAGGTACTCATTTAAAGGCATAGTATCATCTCTCCACTGTTGCTGTGCAAACTTACAAGCTGCTACTATGTGTTGCCCATCCACTGGTTCCCAAATGATATGATCTTGAAGCCAAAAATACTGGGATCCCATGGCACCCTGTGCAGAAGCACTCCCGTGTGCAATGAACATGCGTTCAAACTCTCGTGCGGTTCCTACCAACGGAAATGACAGCTCTTCCTTCTCAACGACACCATCATCGGTGGTAGTATGCACGATGTATCTGATCGGTTGAAGTACCAATCTACTCACTCGAGTCGCGGATTCTGGGTCTCGTAAGCGGTTGAATACTTCTATGACCCTCTTCTGTGATAAAACCCGGTGGTTGGTTTCCGGATTCTCCACAGAGACAATGCGGTCTATGTGTGCCTTAAACACAAAATTCCCCCACACTCATCCTTTCGTAATTTCTTCTGTTGTAGGCACTGGTTCTTTTAAATTCATTGGAGTTGGAAGATCCTCTGGTATCTCCGCATTGTCTTCAAAATCCTCTGGTATACTGTCTGGAAGGTTGTGAAAATCTTCTTCCTCCGGCGCCATGGCTGACAAATGAGCTAAATCTCCCGGTGTAGATGCAGGGGCCCTACGATGGCCATCAGACGTCCTAAGCCCGGACCTAGGAATCCTGCTACCCGATCTTGTACTTCTCCCAATCAACCTCCTCCCACTTGGATCCAAACTTGATGGGCCTTATCTTGAACCAGAAGCTACATCACTCTCAACACGTCGTGGCCTCTTCGTAGGACATCTACTCGTTAATGGAGGATTCGGTAATGTCTGTACCTCAGAAGTTGTGGTGGGATATTGGCCTCCACTTCCTCTCCCCCCCTCCAGTGGTCGCCAATCCAGTTGCAACGGCTCAGCAAGAATTCAATAAACTTCTGTTTCTTCTGGTTCCGCTGGTGGGGCTTGAGTTGTCGCACGTGATGGGTCCCTCTTCCGAAATGCCTCATATCTAATATATTCCTCCATAATCTTCTTAGCCTTCAGCACCATCTCCGGTGATAACGCTAAACAGGCTAAGACATTGTTGTGTCTAGCGGTACGTACCGCAAGAGAGATGTTCAACCAAAACGTCTTCAATGATTTGAGGAATTTCACCTGACCTGAATTTTGAAGAAGATTCAAAGGGACAAGTGCAAGAAGCAACTTCTTCGAAAGAGAAGTCTTCACCTCCGATTGACCTGGACCCACTGCGCAAGTAACGTATACCATATCATCACGTCGAAGAGTGATTGCTTGGATTTTGCCAAAACTCTTCCCCAACGCCGATGTACGCTTCCCCAGCTCAAAGGGATAATCTGTCACCCATAAGAAGGCGCTCAACTCATCCACTTCCGCGATCCATCAGCCGTGGCTCTCCCAGATTCTATCAATATTTGGTGGTGCCATAACGCAACACTCAAAAAACCTGTATATCATTACAAAACGATAGTCACTATTAGTATGGAATAAGAATTTTTGAACCTCCACTCATTGCACAACTTTTTTGAACATGCTACACCCCTCTAAAAACTTTTGCACCACAGAAGATCTAAATCCAATATCATCGTGTTAAGCATGTTGTTAGTTCTTTGGTGAAATAGCATATTAATTCAAGTCAATTATTTTCACACATTGTCACATTTTCGAGGAGAGTACCAAAAAACTTCTACTTTTCCACATAAAACTTTAAGAACTTCGTATGATTCACTTTTGATTTTGCCTACAACATTATGCGATGTAAAACTTCTCATTGACCATTTGGATTCACATTTCAAACGATATCGAGTTCAAAAAATAACATAACGTGAATTGAGAATTTTTGAACCTCCACTCATTGCAAAATTTTTTTTAATATGCTACACCCCTTGTCTACCTCTAAAATCTTTTAAAGTACACAAGATCTACATCCAATACCATCATGTTAAGCATGTTCTTGGTTCTTTGGTGAAATAGCATATTAATCCAAGTCAATAATTTTCAATCATTGTCACTTATTTTTGAGGAGAGTACCAAAAAACTTCTACCTTTCCACATAAAACTTTGAGATCTTTGTATGATTCACTTTTGATTTTTCCTACGGTATTATGTGATGTAAACCTTTGTATTGACCATTTGGATTCTCATTTCAAACGATATCAAGTTCACAAAAAAACATAACGTGAATTGAGAATTTTTGAACCCCCACTCATTGCACAATTTTTTTGAATATGCTACACTCTTTTTCTAACTCTAAAAAATGGTATATAGCAAATTAACATCATCCTTAACATTGTGGTAATTAATTGAGACCTTTTATAGTGCAAAAATGTGACACCAATTGAAATCAAAGTCTGCTGATCCAGAAAACGCAGTGAAGAAAATGAGGCTTTTCACTACTTCAAACATTATAATCTTTCAATCCGTGCGGTGAAAATTTATGAAATTTCGTGAGCATGTTATTTAATAGGGAAGGATTAAGATCCTACGGTTAAAACGACCAAAAAAATTATATTTTGTCTTCCTTGCTAAATGCACTAAAACAAGCATTTTTAAAGATTTTTGGTTGAGATGTTCTCAACATCATTTATGGACCAAGGTATATTGGGTATCAATAGCGAGGGTATCACCACCAGGGTATGAGTTGGTAGGTACCAATTCCAAGTTATCAACCGAGGTATCTAAGTCGGGTATCAATTAGGGTTTGCTATTAGGGTTTTGGAAATGTGGGTATCATTGGAGGATATCAATCCTTTGCAAAGTTGGGTAGTCCTACGAGGGGGTGTGCGCACGCACACCCTTGGCAGTAGTTTGAGGGAGGCTGTGAGTGTTAGAGAGGGTTTGGAGGAGGGTTTGAGAGAAGGGCTTGTGAGGGTGAGGAGAGTAGAGTTGTGAGGGAGAGGAATGGAGGGGAGTTGTGAGGGAGAGAAGTAGTGGGCGTCTAGGGTTTGGGAGAGAGAAGGAGAGAAGTTTGGGAGGTGTGAGAAATGCAAGCAATAGTTTGGGAGGTGTGAGATGAACATGTGAG